>RSEF01000017.1:11329129-11387821 GCA_003993805.1 Himantopus leucocephalus
GCTTTAGATGAGCTTTAAGGTCCCTCCCAACCTAAACCATTCTGTGATTCTAATCCTGCAGACCATATTTTGTGCCATTTAGATTTTTGGTTTTAGTAATCGGTTTCTATAACTGTGTGTAATACTACATGTCCAAGGAAGACTGTGGCAGCGGATGGGACACGGTGCTGTGTCCTGTCCCCAGGAACGGTGCACGGGCATTTTTGGAATCGTAAAGATGCTGAATTCAGTCCCAAGCAGAGCCGGGCGTGCATGCATTAACATACTGATGAGCTCGCGGCTAGGAATTCCCGCATTTTTAGTACCACTGAGGCATCATTTGTCAAATGATTTAAAGGTTTTTTTTATTATTATTATTACCCAATTTTTCAATATAGAATTTATATTCCAGATTAGTGCATCATAATGGTGTTTAATTAACATGCCACAATAAAATACTCGCATCTCAAATTTTCTGGCCACAGGTCTGAGCATATATCAGTCACTTTTTGGAAATCTGGAGAATTAGATAATGTAAATAAGATTTCAAATTAGTTTTCCTCCAGCAAAGACCTGAAATTTGCAGTGATGTGGCTGTTACTTCACAGATTACTAACTTTGACCTTTGAACTGAGTAAGTTATGAGAAAACTGGTGGAAAAGTATAATGTATGGAATATGCTTAATTTTAATTTTGAAGCCACGAACATCCATACAAGTGAAGGATATTTTGCCTTATTCTGTGTTCTGCGTTTGGACCTTTATGTTAAAGCCGTCCCTCCCGTCCCGCCTGCAGTGCTTTGAAAGGTCGGTGGTTCCCGTGCCGGGGAGCCCGGCCGGGCAGTCAGCACCGCGCGTCCGTGTAGTCACTTAAAACCTCCGTTTGGGGCTGAGCAGCAGTGAGGCCTGCCGGCAAAGGGCCACGCAGATAGGAATTACAGTTACACTTTAATTTTGATTGTCCTGCTTGTAGGAAGTGAGGTTCCTGGGTTTGGGTGTCTGTTCCGTAGCGTCGTTGCTCCTGCATCCTGTTGTGTTTCACAGCGGTGACGTTGCCCTTTGCCGTAAGCAACGGGGTAGGTTTGGGTGATGTTTTGGGGAGAGGTTGTTGGAGTTATGATTCCAGGGTTAATTGGCCTTTTATTTTAAATATAGCACTTATCTTCTGCCTGCGATGATTATACAGTGGATAGTTACATAAAGTAGTCCTAATGCGGTAGTTCAACTGAAATACAGTCTTGGGCTGAACGGGAGCTAACTAGCCATTTGATAGATTTTTGCATTTCCTGCAGTGGGGATGCGATGGGAAAACGAACTTTATTGAATAGAGTTCAGCTGCTCCTGTAAGCCACCACTTGCCTTAAATTGAAATGACATGAGAAGCCTGTCAGCGTTTCATTACTTCCTTCTGTTGTGCTGATGGTATGCGAAGATCACCATCTGTGTTTTTCTTCTGTCAGGCACACAAGCTCGGCTGAAACTTTACAGGAATATTCTGAACAGTTTTTTTCTTATCTTTGCAGGTCATGCAATATTTAAACTTACATATCTAAGCAATCATGACTACAAACACCTTTACTTTGAATCAGATGCTGCTACTGTCAATGAAATTGTACTGAAGGTGAGTATTAAATTTTAACGTGCCCCAAAATCCTGGGTGTTTTACCACTTGTTAGACATGAAAGTATTCAAGAGGCTCTGGAAATACATGAGTGGTGCAGTTCCTGAGGACCACTAAGGTGCACTTAACTTACCAGGCTAGTTGCTTGGTGCCTATCATTTTATTCATTTTCTAAACAGCCGTACAGCAGACTGCCTGTTTGTCTGTAATATTTCCTTTTATACTCCTTTCTACTTAATAGAGACACCAGTTTTCCGTGGAATTTTGTAGGAAACTACCGAATTTTATTGTGTCCAGATAGTTTCCACCTCCAGACGCGTGAGATGGTTGGCAAGCCCCGCGACGTGGCGGAGGCGCGGGGCTGTGAGCGTGCAGGTGCAGTGCGGCGTTGGTGCGCTGCCCCAGGACCCGTGTCCGGCAAAGTGCCGCGGTGCTGCCGGTGCTGCTGTGCGGCTGCCGGCACGGGGCCCAGCCTTAGGGACCCAGAGAGGGCACCCGGCTGGTGTAAGCACCGCACGGGGACGGCGCGGCGGTGAGGGAGCAGCCGCCCTGGTGTGCGTGGAGCCAGAGGAGCTGGCGGAGCTTGGCAGTGGGGCGGGCGGCTGAGCAAAGGTCCCGGCACCGCGGGAGCGTGCAGAGCCGGATTGAATGATGGTCAGAGGTTCCAGGAGGGCTCCGGTAAAACCACGCACTGGCACTGGCATCATGTTCGAGGCCACAGGCTGACGGCGCCAGCACCGGCCCAAGCAGAGGCAGCGGCATTGCCGGGACAGCGCCCCGCTCCTGCCTCACCCACCTCTCTGCAGACGCAGGTGTCTGCAAGAGCAAAACGGCTATTTTCCCCGCCCTGATGCTTTATCAGAATTGTTTGCTTTTCTTGCACCTCAGTACGTACACATATTGACTGACTTTCTGAAACAAATTTTTGTAACACTCTTGGAAGATTAAACTTAATTTCCCACAAGCTAATATTTTATAGCAAGCCAAAATTTAAAAAGCAGTAATTTTGGCAAGCCATCTGTTATGTTTGCTTTTATTTTCTATGGGCAATTTAGAGGATTGCTAAATAACTGACATACGATAAAATTATTTTTATTAATAACATAGAAGGTGAATGGTTTTGGGGGGTTTTCTGCTTACTTTGTGAACTGTTAGGCCAATTCTTTTATTCCCACTTTACCTTAAATAAGCTATTGTAATCCAGAACGCTTCACGCATCTGAGACAGGTCACAAAAGGAGGTTAAAAAAAAAGGTTTGCTATGAATAACATGAATATTCAAGACAGAAATATTCTTGAACAGTACTTTTTTTCTTAAGTTTGTTTATATTGTTTATATAGAACAGTTTTTGGTTTCATGTGTAAGTCACCAGTTTGTTTTCAATTCCGTCAGCATTAGGAGACGCAGAGAAATCAGACTTTTCAAATTAGGCTTTTTACATGATCAAGTGAGAAAGACCGAGGCTTTATTGACCATGAAAATTCCCTATATTTTTATGCCTTAAGCTGTAATATGCAATGAAAGTGAAACACTCTACAGTGCATAAAATTGTGCAAGTTTTAAGCCACAGCATATTAACCAGCTAATGGCAGACCAAAGGGCATTTTTATCTTTTTGATTCTTGCATTAACCTTCCATTAAAATTATCTATGTGATTATCACAAAGCACTGGAGATAATAAATTTAGGGAATAGCAGGCTTGTTAAATATCATTTAAAAATGCTTTCATCAAGTAAAATGTGCCAAAACACAGGGAAACTATGAGATTAGCTGAGTATGCAAACATCGTAACGAAAGAATTATTTTTATTGAGGCTGATAAAGTCTTTTATTGAAGCCCATTACTATATTAGACCAACACTGTGGGTCCTCCCGATTTGCTGCGTTCGCCCAAGGTTGGGGTGGGGAGGGTGGGAGGAGGGGAGCGGGATGCGGAGAGCCTGTGGCTGCCGTGGCCGCCCTGCGCCGAGCCGAGGGAAGGCGGCCCGTGCAGAGCGGGGCTCTCCAGAGCGCTGGGCTCTCTCTGCCGTCCTTTTGTGGGTGGCTCACTGGGGCCGGTGTCGCGAAAGCCTCGTGCCATTGCGGTGTGAGGGTCCCTGCGCTGACCCACTGAAGCACCGATGAAATTAAATACTGTTTCATGTCTTGCAGGTTAACTATATTCTCGAGTCGCGAGCAAGCACAGCCAGAGCAGATTATTTTGCTCAGAAACAAAGAAAACTGAGCAGGAGAACAAGCTTCAGCTTCCAGAAGGAGAAGAAATCGGGACAGCAGTAACGCCTAGCCTCGAGGAGAGCCTGTCTGCCGAAGTCGGAGGAGGAGATGCTCCCCACCGCCCGAGACAGGTGGGAGCCAGGACTGCGGTGCTCCTGCTGCCAACAGGCAGGAGCAGCCGGGGAAGAAATCTGAATTATCCCGTCTCTCACGGTTGGAAGATTATCCCTCGTTGGCGATGGGAAGTCTCCCCTGTGACAAAAATAAAGAGCCATATCAGCCGGAAAGAAGACTGTTACGCATCAGGTTCCTTTGATTAGAAATAAGAGAATGACGTAGACTGGCATCATTTAATTACTGTATTATGTACAATCACAAGAAGAGATGTGATTACATATTATTTCACAGCCTGGTTAAAATAAATTATATACATCTGTAATACACCCACGTACACACAGGTATTGCTTGTGACATGATCAAATTTCTAAAAACAAAATGTAGGACAAATGTATCCATTTTTACTATTAATAAACAGATGTAATCTTTTTCAAGGTCCATATGATGCACAGTTCTTTTGGGGGGAGGCTGTAGTCCCAGATGGTTTCGCTTCTGTTGCTGCAGTGCAGGAGGCCACCGTGAGCCAGGGAACAGCAGCCATTGCAGGGGAGCCCATTTGTGAAGAAACGTTGAGACAGTCAAGTCTGTTGTGGTTTGTTTTGTTCAAAAATATTTTTATTTAACTGTGCTTTTCAGCTTTGCGTACGTTTTATTGGAAGTTACTTGCTCTAGTCAGCACGGTGTGTGGAAACCGAGGCAGCGTCTCAGCGGCTGAAAGGAGAGCATCCACCCTGCTGCCTGCGGGAGCTGCCCTCGGCCGCCCGGGCCTCCGCTCTTCCTCTCTGAGACAGCTCGCACCTGAGGACTGAGAAATGTCTTCACCTTTTCTTAATGTTATTCTTCAAAAATAAAAATTAAGACCTACTTTGTACTGGGATTTGTAACTATTTTGGCCTTGTCCATCCTTAATACATCAGGGAACACGTGAGTGGGATTACTGGGAACCAGAGCTGCATTTTTGGTTCATTTCACCAGAGGTGTCTTTCATAAATCTCTCCAAGTCGCTGAAGCTGGAGCTCTCTGCGCTGCTGCTGTGGGTTTTGTATCAAGAAAATGCCCCCGGTTCCGAGAGGCGTTTAAGCACAGCGGGGGCTGCAGCGCTGCGGGTGCCGGGGCCGCCCAGCCTCGCCTGCCACAGCGGCAGCGCTTACAGTGTCCTACCTTGCTTTTGTGTAGAGAAAACTTTCTGAGCCTTAACACATAGTTTAGGAATAAACACTACGGCAGAGAGGTCTATGTGTCACTTACCTGTTGCATTTAAGTTCTCGTTTTTTAAAGATTTAGCCCTCCCGGAGCCGGTGTCGGTGCTGCCTCGGGAGGGAGCCCTGCCTGCACCGTGGAGGCCAGTCTGCACTGTACAGTCTTCCATGATGTCTGCAAAGCAAGAGAAACAATATTTTATAGTATGATATTAAATTTTTTTAATATTTTATATGAGTAAATGCAGCACAGATGCAATGGGGAAAGACCCTTCAAATAATGCAATGTAAATGACTCCTTTAACCAACTTTGTGAACTATTTAACATTAAAGTTGTTATGTGAATGTTCTTTTGCCACCTAGTTTCAATTCTTTTTAACTGAACTAAAATATTGCCTACTTTGATACCAGAAGCGACAGAAGTCTCCTACTTGTTTCCATGGCCATAATGCTGTTGCCACCCACATACATTTATTTATTACATTATATAAGTAGGTATTCAATATGTGCAGTATTTCACTTTCAGTAAAGCCTAAAAATTCACATAATAAAGAAATCTCTGCTGTCTAAACTGTGGTAACATTTGTGGGCGCATAGTCACTTGCCGGACCACGTGCATTTACATCGTCTCGTAAATCGCCTTCCACTGGCTCTATTTTTAGTGCCGTCCTGCCGCGGAGCGGGGACACGCAGCGCCACACATCCCCGGGGAGCAGGGCCAGGGGCTGCTGCTGGAGGATGCTCCGAGGGTTTGATGGGGAGCAGGCAAGGTGTGCAGCCCGGAATGAGTCTCTTTGCTCCGAAAGAGCCATTCACAGTTAAGAAGTGAATTTACTTTGCAAAATCAGATCAGGTTGAATACACGGTGTGGAGGAAACCTTCCTTAAATTCTGGAAACATCCTCAGCTTTTCAAGAGCTGAACAGCCTCTCCCTCGGAGCAGACATTTCTACTATTTGGTGTTTTCTGAAAGAGTTAAATCGGAGCTCATGGTTGCAATCTGTGCGCAGCTGAACACAAATCCATCACGGGCTGGTCTTTCCCCGGTAGTTGTAGATTTAATTGATTCAGATGGGCATTCAACTGGGTCAGAAAAGCAAGCTGTTCCTTCCGTGCATTGTTACTGGGCTTTGGGAGAAGAGGGTGGCTGCCGGCTCACGTAACGAGGATGACTTCTCACTGCCGTGCATCGGTGGCTCTTGGAGGTACCAGAGGTTTTCTGAATTTTTCTCTTCTGCTGTTGGAGGGGGACCTGGCTTTTACGTGCACCTGAAGTTTTACGGTCGATTGCTCCTCGTGGAGCAGAGCGTACGCTTGCAAAAAATCACGCGCACAGACCCAGTGCGAGTCGGGAAGCGCACGCACAGAGCGAGTGCCAACAACCAGCGACATTTCCCCTCGCAGTACCAGGAGCCCCGGGGGACTCGTACCTGTGGGCTGGTCTCAGCCCAGACACCCGCAGCAGCCGGTGCTGCTCAGGGCCGGCCGCTCGCTGCCCACGTTGCTTGGCTTTGCACAAAAAAATGCTGCTCAGAGGGTCCTGAATCCACCGGGGAGATGGGTGACCTTTGCGGTGAGACCCTGAGGTCACTCATTGTGCGCTGAGGGTGGCTGAGCATTTGTCTAGGAGATTTGTGAAAGCATAAAATAGCCGATGAGCGGCTTTGCCTGCTCAGGAGCAGTCGGTCAGGTGGGGATGGCCAAGGCTGCCGCAGTGAGCCCTCGCCGCCTCCTTGGTGTTATCGGAGTACTGGGACACAAAAGAGTGACCTTTTAGCAGAGGACATACAGGGCGACCAGGCTCTGCTGCACCCCAGGTGCGAGCACTGACCCGAGCTCTGCCAGGGCACCACAGGGGTTTGCCATGAAGCCCGGGAGGAGCAGTTCGAGCCAGAGGCTCCTTTGTGTTCAGGCTGGCGGGAGCCTGGTGCATCCCGGGGGCTCCTGCAGCCGCCCCTCCGGCAGCCGTGGCAGGGCTGGGGCCCGGCCGGGAGCGCGGGCTGCACCCACCCCGCAGCGGGACAAGCAGGCGAAAACCATCATAGAGCCCTGGGTGCCGCCCTGAGATTAATGGGGGGAGTTATTTATGGAGACATGTTTGTAATGGGCCCATGAATTTCATGGAAATGCGCTGCTGTGGCGGCGTGTGGTATTGGGTGCTGCCGCTGCTGCTAAAATTAATGCCCCTTAAATCACATCCCAGTGCAGCCTCCCCGGTATGACGCCGGGATGAGAACAGAGACGTGGATGGAGACGTGCAGGCACAAAAGCTGGGCAGGGCCCACGGGAGGGTGCCCCATGCCCCGGCTGGGTGCTGCTCCCCAGCACCGCCACAGCGCCTGCGGCCGGGGCCCGGGGCCACCGCGAGCAGCCGAGGCACGGGGAGGGCTGTCCCCATGCACAGCCCCGTGCTGCCGCTGCACGAAGGGTTAAGCACTGTCATGTTTTATTTTCCCCACACACCTCTGCTTAAATGCAAAAAAAAGAAAAAAAAAATCTCAACAGGGTGTTGTTCGCTCTAAAAACCCTAAGCATGATTTGTGAACTCTCACAGCCTTGGTAATCTCATCAGAGTAATGGGATTATATTTCAAATCACCATGGCCTGTTCATTACACATTTAAACTCCTTTGACAGAGGAAAAGTTAAATAAAATGTGTGCGTCAGCCCTGGTTGACTTTCCTAGTTCTCTTTCTTGATTAGACAAACAGATGCTGAGCTCCAAAATGAAAAAATAATGTGCTCATTTATTCATTTTTCTGACAAGTCACAATAGATTTTTAACTACAAATGAGCCCCCTCCCCAGGTGGGGAGCGCGGGGGCAGCACACGCCACACCGTAATGGGCTCCGAGCCGGCGGCGGGGGCTAAACTGGGGCACAAGTGGTCATTTCCGCGCCGCGAGCGCAGGGACGGTGCCACGATTCCCCCGCCACTGCCGCCGTCGCCGCTGCCTGATGAATTCCTCGGAGGAGCTGCCAAACGGCACTTGCATTCCTGCCGTGAGCACAGCCGCCGCCGGCAGCAGTGTGGCCCAGCCCAAGGCAGCCCTGAGCGAAAAGCCAACGACCATGGGCACCCGCCGAGGTTTCCAGCACCTCCCGCCCAGCTCTGCTCACCTGGGCGGGAATGTACCTGTGAGACGGTGCCGGGGCTGCCGCGGCCATGGGGGCCACCATGGTGTGGCCACGCGGAGCACCTTCTGCCCCAGGCACGGTCCCNACCCATGGACTTATGGATGTAACGGTCCCTTGCCCTGCTCACCGGAGCTCCCGTCTGACTTGCTCTGCTTCGTTGCGCTCCAACTGACTTTTGCATGAGCATCAGGTGTGCGATGGAGGGGCATGTGGGGCCCCCGAGTCCTGCGTGGGACTTTGCTGGTGGAGTTCAGATGTCTTCCTGGGAACTGCCAAGGAAGAAGCACGCATACCACGGGAGGCGTTGGGGCTGCCGGCGGGTTGCACTGCACTCCCCGCTGAAGAGGAGGGTTTCACGTTGGG
Organism: Himantopus leucocephalus; assembly: GCA_003993805.1. NCBI lineage: Eukaryota > Metazoa > Chordata > Aves > Charadriiformes > Recurvirostridae > Himantopus > Himantopus leucocephalus. The sequence continues at coordinate 11,337,756 of RSEF01000017.1, forward strand.
GAGCGCTGGGGCTCTATTAGGGAGCTGAAATGCCAGATAATTAGAAATACACCAGCAAACACCATTATTGTCAGGAGAATGCAATCGCATACAGTAATGAAGCAATTATTAATGAGCAACTGCAAGGCTGTCATTAATTTAAGCTTTTCAGGATCACAGACTAAGGCAAGTTAAATGTTAAAACAGAGCCGGGGCTGGGCTGAGCAGGGCTGAGCGGGGCTATTCCCCCGCTGCGGGGTGAGCAGAGCAGGGCTGTTCGCCCACCCCTCCCCTGCGCGCCCGCAGCGCCCTTCCCAGCACCGTGCCCTCCCCACCTCCGTCGCTCTGCCCCGCAACGGCACCAGCACGGGGAACCCTTCACCCCGGCAGTGGCTCTGCAGGGGATGGTGACAGGGATGGGGACAGGGCCGGGGGATGCGGACAGGGTTGGGGTGCTGCCCCATCCTGCAGCGGCACAGGCGAGATGCCGGTGGCTCCGTGGCATAAGTGCCGGGTGTGTTCGGGGACGGTGCAGCCGGGAGCTGCTCCCGCACCAGCGCGGAGCCCCGCGCTGCAATCTGTCACGGCGGCTGGGGCTCGCCGGCTCTGCAATATGTACCTCATGTCTGGGCTGTCATCGGACATAATTCCTCCCTGCTGGCATATTGCTGATTTGTGCATAAGTGATGCATGCAATCCACCTGAGCTAGGAGTCAGGGGTTTCTTGATCTGGGGCTGTCAGGGCAGAGTGTTTTAGTGCCTCCTGCGATTAGCTGGAATTGACAGGCCCTGAGAGCGGGGAATTGCACAACAGGGGAATTAACAGCCAGGGACTGAAGTGGAGTGTGGCACTCGTTTAATCTGCAATTTATCAGTTTACGTGGCTTCTTGTCGCAGGCGGAAGATTACACTCCAAAAAAGAAGGCTCCCTTTTTTTTTTAATTTCACCTGACAGGGAGAGGGAAGAGCAATATTCAGAGGCTGACACATTTGCTGGCTCCTGCTGGGTTACTGGCCCGTGCCGTGCTGGGCTGAGCTACGCACAGCCTCCTCGCAGGTGCCGGTATGGCGGTGTGAGCGGCCCCGACAGCCCTGGCACGGGGACACGACTGCAGGGCAGGCAGCCCCCAGCACCCCCAGCCCCGTCTTCAGCTGCTGAGTTTTGCCCCAGAAGGGCGGCCAGATGCTGCCCTCACAGCGAGGGCCACCACAGCGACACCGCCACTAGTTGACTGCCCGGCCATTAGTCTGGCCGTGTGGGAGCTGTTCCCAGCAGCACAGCTTCCAGTGGCGCTGCCATGTCCCCAGCCAAGGCTGAGCTGGACACCCCTCGTGCTCCGCCAGCGTGACTGCACCCATGGAATGCCACTGCAGGACGGGCAGCCCAGAGCAGGACGCAGTGTCCGCATGTTGGACCCCTCCAACAGGTGAGCAGAGGTCCTGTGCGGGCAGGGCTGGACCACAAGATGCCAACACTGGCCCCGACAATGGCTCCCTGGGCCACGCAGGGATGGCCAGGGCCTCTGCTCCTTCACTATATGCACACACCGGACCGCTGCTCCGAAGGAGGGTCCGTAGAGCCGCAGCCCCGTCCCGCTGGCGGGGCATGCAGGAGGAGCACCTCGGTGCAAGGCAAGCAGTAGCCGTGGCGGTGCCTCCTCCCAGCCCCCGTCATGCCGCACACTCCAATTTTGATAATATCATTAGAGGCTGATAATGGTTTCCAGGAACACTGTAGCCTTTCTGCGAGGTGACAGCCTGTAAAGGCAGCATGACAGATAATGTATTCTACAAGGGTACAATAATGTGACTCCGAGCACATTAAACTCCTTTAATGTGGGTGACATACACCTTCCTCTTAACATACATTATCATCCTGGGGGCACACGCGGCATGCAGCGACACAGAGCCGGCACCCTGGCGTGCCCACGGACCCTCACCCTGCCCTGCTCCCCAGTGCTACCACAGCCGGCACTGGTGCTGGTGTCAGTGCCGATGTCGGTGCTGGTGCCGGTGCCAGCGCCAGCACGCCGGGGTCCCCCATGCAAGTGGGGGCTCCCGCACCAGCCGCGCTCTTCCTTCCCCTGGTGTGAGGAGGTTAAACCAGGCGATACAAATGCTCTCACTGCATGCAGGCGATCTCCTTGGCCTTCCTTGGCGGCCTGCTCTGATACTGCAAACCTTTATCCAACCTTAGAGTATCAAAGATTATTTATAATGAATTAAATGCGTTTGTAGCAGCTTCTTTCCACACTTACTGCCACACTTTCACTGCCACTTCAACTTAATTAGGGAGGCCTTGCTAAAGAGATGGGAATAAATGCATCTATAGAAATATATCTATGTACAAATGAAGAAAGCAGCCACCACAGGTCAAACTAGTACTTTCAATTTATTGCCCTGGTACATTCATTTGTAAATAGCTTTGCCTTGCTGGTTTCTAAGTGCAAGGCTAATGTTGGAGTGCTTAAATTAATAGTGACGCACACCTTTCATTATTGCTATTAAATTAGGTGCTGGGCTTTGATGGATTCACTTGTTGCTGAACTAAAAGCCTTATAGATGTGGGTGTGCGTATCCATTTGGTTTTACAGCAAATTTAGGTCTTAATGTCAAGCCAGACAGAGCTGAGCGAGTTCCTCCTCAGCACACTCTAATTAGCAGGACGGGCACCTCCCGCGGCCCCGGCCCTGCTCCCCCGGGAGCGACGGCGCAGGCTCGCTGGCACAGCGGCGGGGAGGCACATGGCAGAGAGGAGCCCGGCAGGAGGACGTGCGCCAGGAGCCTGGCCGGGGGGACCAGCCGCCACCGCAGGAGCCCCCACCCCAGCAAAGAGTTTGGGCTGCGTTTCGAGTGCGGCACCCCTCAAGTGAGGGGGAGCCAAGACCCCCTGGCATCATACCTGGCACCATACCTGGCACCGAAGGGCTCGGCGGGTCCGTGCCACCACCTCCCGTGGGCATCCCACCTTCCTGTGCCCGAACACCGCGCCGCGGGGAGAGATGCACTGAAACATAAAAAGAAACCCCACAAAGTCCCTGCAGACATGTGGTGTTATGACATGTAACATCAGCCCTGTCACCTCCTGAGCTGTGACTGACGCGTGCCGGCGTGACACGGCCCCCTGTGACACAGAGCACAGCGTGGGGAGAGGCTCGCACCCCGGTGTTCACAGCGGGGTCCCGCTGCCCCGTGCCGGCCAGGTGGCTGCAGGTGCCCTGGGACCCCCACCCCGCCGCCCTCGCCGCTCCATTCCGTCTAATTAATGCTGTGATTTTGCCAGTGGCCATCGCGAAGAGGGAAAGAGCAGCTCATCCCCTGGGCAGGGGAGGAGAGGGGAAGCGCTGTGGGCAGCAGCATGGCACAGCCGGGGCCGTCGTTTCCAGCTGCCTCCAGAGACAACTGAGGCGGGACGGGCAAAACGTGGTGTCCCCGATGCCGCGGGGCTGCCGCTGTGCCGGGGAGCGCCGTCCCCGCTTCTGGGGCCTCTCACGGAGTACCTAAATAAGGATGCGTGCATGGCAGTAACAGCTCGCCTTCAACGTGCAGGCTAATCGAGCACCCGCGCGCCGGACACGGTGTGTGCACGCACCAGGTGTGCAGTGGGGACGGCGGCGGTGCCAGCGGGAAAGCGCCGCGTGCGGCATGGCGATGCCCCGCTGCCGCAGGACCCGCCAGCAGCGGGTGGCCGGGTCCCTCACCCGCGGGGTCCCCATCTTCCCGCGGCTCCTCTGTGACCTGCTGTCACCGGGACACTCGCCTCGTTGGGTGACCGGTGCCGCGGCGCCGGCGACAAGCTGGTGTGGGGGGACACCCGCCCCGTCCCTCCCCCCGTCCCCCCGCCGCGGGCCGGGCTGCGGGGCACGGCGGGCGCGGGCAGGCCCCTGCCGGGCTGTGGCGGTGGGGACAGGGAGCCCGTCAGCCCCCGGCGGGGCTCGGGGGCCGCGGGCCGGGGCACAGGCCGGGGCTGAGCCGCCTTTGTTCTGCGGCGCCGTTCCCACTCTTGGGGCGCCATCTTGAGGCCGCCGACAGCGGCCCCCGGCGCCACACAGCGTGCGCGCCCGCTGCCGCCACGGCCTGTCCCTGCCCTTGTCCCTGCCCCTGCCCCTGTCCCTGTCCCTCTCCCCGTCCTTGCCCCTGCCCCTGTCCCCGTCCCTGCCCGTGTCCCCTCAGCTGGGGACCCGCTCAGGCCGCCCCGGCACTGTGCTCTGTCTCGGCAGCTCAGGAGCCATTCGGGTCGCAGCGATTCCCCCACTCTGGCAGGAGACGGCCACGCTCGCCCCTGCCCAGCCAGCGGGTCCCCGTCCTGCCCCACGGAGCCACGGTGCCCGCAGACCTTTGACCAGTGCGCGAGCGGGGCCACCACCCACCACCTCCTCGGCGGCCCCCGGCTGCCATGTGGCCCGGGGAAGGGGAGGTGGACGCAGCACGATGGCTCCAGACTCCCCCTGCCCACGGAGAGCCGCCGGGGCCGGCCGCGGTACGGGAGTTGGTCTCATTGTGGGGTTTTGTCCCAGAGAAACGGGTCAGGGTACTGTTTTGGGGTGAAGTTTCTCACTTCTGGAGAAGGAAGTCCCCAAAGCCCCTGTGTTGGCCCAGGCAGCGGCTGCCGTGCGCCGCGCGGCGTGGAGGGTTTGGCCACCACCGCGTTTGGAAGCCCACGGGGACACGCACCGGTGCAGCTGGGGCAGGCATGGACACCACAGGAACATGCAACAAACATGCAACAACAAACAATGCTAATGCTTTTTCAAATGGTAAAATTTGCCTATATTGTAAAATACAAGGCCCTGAGAGCTAAACCGGGGTAATGTCTATTTCCATGTGAATTTCATTTGAGAATTTCATGTCCTTTTAACAGTCACGTTTCAGCGTGCTCAAGTGCTGGGCTATTTTAAGAGGTTAGTCTGCGTGTGGTGGATCAAAATGTCTCTCAGGGGGAGCAGGAGGGGAGCCGTGGGGGGTGGCAGCCAGGGGCCAACAGCCCCCGGCAGCTGGGGGGGGTCCAGGGACAGGGGGACCGTGCCTGGCCCAGCCTGTGCAGCCAGCTGCCAGCATGGGGACCACACGGGTCCGTCCTGCCTTGTCCCCTCGCCGTGCCCATGCCATCAGGGACTCGCACGCTCGTGGCATGATGGTCCTGAGCAGTTGGGGTTAATAATAATCCCTCCCCCTAGTACCAACTCCATGATTTCTGGTGGATTAGGTAAAAAAAGGCTTTGCAGGTCCCTTTGCAGATGATGTCCCTTCTTGAAGGCGTCCCTTCCCCAGCCCTGTGTGCCTGCTGTGCCATTTGGGAAAAAAAACACCCGTCTTCTCAGGGAATGGGACCATTTGCATCCCAGTTTGGTGCCTCTCATCGCTTTGTTGCTGGGGGGGCTTCAAACTCATCCTCGCACTAAACCCTGCACTGGAAAATAAACAAACAAAAGGACGTGGCTGCCAGCCGGTGGCTTCCCAAGGCTGTGACACTTCCCCTTGGCGCAGGGCCCCCGCTTCTTTCTTTGTAAAGCATCATTATTAGTCAATAAAAGTAAAATCCTCGCGATAAGACAGCACCCCCCATGGAGGAGCAGGCTGATTGACTGTGAAGGAGAAGATCTGATAAAGCCCCGATCCAATTACTTGCCAATGTTTGTTCTTTTCTTAATGGGACTTTGGGGTTGTGGGTTGGTTTGTTTTTGGTTTTTTTTTTTTTTTTTAATTCTCCTGAAGAGTTTTCTGCCTTTCTTCTGCTCTGGGTGATAAAATGGTGCCAGCCATGGGAGGAGCAGGTACGGTGGCCACGACTGAGTGGAGGACTAGCCACCGCAGCCCTGCCCGCAGCCGCCGAGGGGCTGAGACCCCCCCGGCCGGGGCGAACGCCCCGGCCGGGGGGGTCTCAGCCCCTCGGCGGCTGCGGGCAGGGCTGCCAGGCAGGGGTCTCGCAGCAGAGCATCATCCAGCCATGGGCTCTCCAAGCAGCTGGCATCAGCAACCAGGTCACCGTCTAGCCTGAGGGACCGACAGCCCCATGTCCAGAGCCGGGCCAGAGACATCTGTTCATTGCAGCTTCCCTACGGACAACAGGGTGCCCAAAGCGCCCGGGGCAGGGGGGGGATACAGCCGAAATAGGGGGAGTGGGAGCCCCCAGGCCCTGGGGAGCGGGAGCGGTGCTGGCACAGGCAGCTGCCAGCGGCACGATTATGGCATCGCCCACCCGGCCGGGGCTTTGCACCCGCTCTCGCTGGCAGGGCTTAAGCAAAGTGCTGGTTATTATTATTTTTATTTGTTCATGCACTCTGTACACAAATTCCCACTCTGTGCTAACTGCTGCTGTGATGGCGTGTGCCACCCCGCTGTCATGGTCTCAGCTGGGATAGAGTTGATTTTCTAACCAGCGGCTAGTACGGTGCTGTGTTTTGGGTTTGGGATGAAGGTGATGTTGATAGCGCACTGGTGGTTTTGGTTGTTGCTAAGCACTCAAGGCCTTTTCTGCTCCTCTCACCGCCCCACCAGGGCTGGGGTGTGCAAAAAGTTGGGAGAAGACACAGCCAGGACAGCTGACCCCGACTGACCAAAGGGACATTCCATACCATGCGACGTCATACTCAGTATATAAAAGCTGGGGAACAAGAAGGAAGGGGGGACATTTGGAGTTATGGCATTTGTCTTCCCAAGTCACTGTTAGGCATGACGGAGCCCTGCTTTCCTGGAGATGGCTGAACACCCGCTTGCCGATGGGAAGCAGTGAATTAATTCCTTGTCTTGTCTTGCTTTGCTTGCGTGCACGGCTTTCGCTTTACTTATTAAACTGTCTTTATCTCAATCCATGAGTTTTCTCACTTTTCTGATTCTCTCCCCCATCCCAGCTGGGGGAGTGAGTGAGCGGCTGCGTGGTCCTAGTTGCTGCCTGGGGTTAAACCACGACACGTGCCCAGCTCACCCAGCTGGACGGCTGCCCTCGCAGCGGGGACGGGAGCAGGCAGGGCGAGCAGCCATTTCTGGCAGCAGCGTGTGGCATGGGCAATGTTCGGCAGGAGGAGCAGGTAGTGTGCTTGCTGCCTCGGGGATGTGCTGGCTCCCACCTCCCCGCTGGTGCTGGTGTCGTGCGACTGCCTCTGGCTGTGCCGGGAGATGCTCCCCCGTGCCCGTGCGATGGCCACAGCCACAGCCCTCTGCACGGGCGCTCAGCTGCCACCCGAGCCCCCAGGGGCCATGGGCAGGTGCCTGGCTGACCCTCTCCATGCCCGTGCAGGCACAGTGGGGACACATGTGTGGAGCCAGTGGTGGCGACAGGTCCCGCTGGTGCTCCACGTCTGAGCCGGGACCCCTCTGCTGGCAGTGACACTCAGGCACAGGCAGCGCCAGACACAAACTCCCCTTCCGTGTTGCTCTTTGGTGTTTTAGAGATAATAAATTGCTAATCAGCAGCCACCCCCTCCTCAGTGTCCTCTGCAGCAACGCTCCAATAATTAATTATAAACTACAATACTGATCAGCTTGCATGTTCTCCGTCTGCACTGACAATCATTAACCATAATATGAAATTTATAATGTTGAGACATGGAACCTGGTGAGATGAACTGCTCTGCTTTTTAATCAGTTTTATGGGATGATATAATGCATTGATCGACAAAGACAAGATACAGCGCATGTTCCTGTGTCTATAGCCGTGCAACCTTATTAATTTAGATTTACAAAGAGTTGCTTGATCCGGAGGGGAGAGAGCTGTCGGAGCTGCCTCACACAGGAGGGACCCATGCGGGACCCCGCCAGGGCGGCAGCCGGAGGGGCTCCCTGGGCAGGGGGGGCTTGCTGGGATCACTGCAGCCTCGGCTCACCCGGCTCTGGGCAGGGCTCCTCCAGGCCCCGCTGCGGTGGCACGGGGCAGGGTGATGCTGGCGGGACCCCAGCGGGCTTCTCCCCGTCTGATGAGTGGTGGGGCAGGTCGTGTGCCTGCCTGCACGTAGGTGCCTGCGCCTGGCCCTGCCCGAGCCCTCCCTCCTCGCCCAGAAATGCATCTGTGACTGGGGCATCGCCTTCCCAACCAGTACAGCCCAGTGGCGGCCGGACAGCTGGTAACCATATTGGTGTGTCTTGGGCTGTCATATCACATTTGCACGCCTGCTCTTGCTCTGCATCCAGGCAGGCTGGGGCGGTGGTTTTCAGGTCAGAGGCTGCATCCAGCACAGGAGGAAAATTCCCATTTCCCCACCAAGACTTTAACCGTGAAGTGGCCCAGACTTGGCTCCTCCACCCCTGGCAGCAGCTCTGCACCGCGGCTGCCCCGGCACCCCAGTCGTTCCCTGGCACGTCCAGCCCTGCACCAGCGCCTGCCGGCCATGGCTCACCCCTCTGGCCAGCGTCTGTCCCAAGGCAGCTGCGGAGGAGCTGAAACGGCAGCAGTCAATAGCGAGTGGGTCTGTAATTAGTGCCAGGTAGCATGGTTTTATGGAAAATAGGGCTTGTCAAAAAATTTGGTTTCATTCTTTTAATTTAAAAGTTTAACTAATAAAAGTAACTGAGAAGCTGTGGTATACTTAGGCTTCTGTTAGGCATTTGATTTAATAGTACATGACGTTTTGATTAAAAAATTAGCTCTATATAATATCAATAGAGCACACATTAAAAGGATTAAGAATTGGCTGACTGACAGGTCTCAAAAAGTAGTTGTCAATGGGGAATCATCATCGAATGATGATGTTCAACATTTTCATCCATGATCTGGAAGTAAATATGAAATCAGTGCTGATAAGATTTGGGATGACAAGGATTAGCAGGGAGGTGGGAACACTGACACAGGGGAGCTGCAGGGGCTGCGGCGGGCTGAGATGATGCCCTGCACAAACGCCCTCCCGACCACGCTGCCGCGGGGAGCCGAGGTGGCCGAGCCCCACGAGGGACGGGTGGTCACTGTGGTCTTGGCTCCCCAAAGAGCGCATGAGTCCTGCTTGTTCAGCCGGAGCGGGGTGCAGAGCGGTGCAGGAGGGACCCAGGGGCCCCCCCAGGCCCCGGCACAGGGAGGCTTTGCCGGGTGCTGCCCGGCTGTGCGGCCGCCCAGCGTGGGAATTACTAACGTGGACAGTGGTGGGTGGCCCAGGGAAGGACCAGTGAAGCTTTGTTACTGGAGACATGATGGAAAACTGAAGGACAGGAGCGTTTCTGGCCGAGCTCAGCCAGGAGCATCGCTGCACCCCCAGCGCCAGGGCGGAGGCAATGGGCACCCAACCCACGGCTGCCCCGGGGCACTGCGAACGCCTGCACGTCAGCCCCAGCCAAACCTCGGCTGCTTGTGCCACGGCACGTCCCTGTGGTCCCACGGGGAGGAAACGGTGGCAATGGGCAGTCAGGGCTCATCGGTGCTGCTGCAAAGGCTCATGCAAAGGCACAACCCGTCACACCTGACACTTCCCAAAACAGCCAAGGCCACTGCCAGCCCCCGGCAGCCTCCAGCTCCCGGCAGCCCCAGCCACCGCCTCAGCTGCCAGTTCGGGTGCCGCATTTCTTAGGGTGATGTATGAGGAGGAAAATCTGCAGCTAACACGCAGCTCCACTTCGCCTCAGCCCTGCGCCGGGAAGAGCAGCAGCCACCTCTGCTGGAGGTGCGGGCGGGAGGGCTCGCGGCACCCCGGCGTGCGGGCGGCCTGCGGGCACCAGCAGCTGCTCTGCCCGTGAAAGCCACACCGACACCCATGGGACAGGCACGGCACAGCCGGGTGTCGCTCGGGGCCCCTCTCACACACCATCTCTGCACATCATCCGAATATGCAGAAACGGGACGTAACTGAGCTTTCGGGGAGATGGAGAGGACAGGACGTGCCGCTGCAGTGCCTCATGGGTGCACGCCACGCCAACATGGCCTGAGCCGTCCGGGCTGCTGCTGCGGGAGGAGCCGTGAGGACACAGTCACCCTAAACTGCTCGGGATGCGGCTCCGGGGACAGAGTAATGGCTGGGGAGCAGCGGTGCTGCGGGGACCCGTGTGGCCCTGGTGCCGCCAGCCACTCTCCGGCACAGGACAGGGCACCGCAGCTGTTCCTCCTCTGCTGCCTTTAGCAGACACGGATTTTTGAAAGGCAAATCTTTACCAGTGCAGGGAGTGTGCCTAACCCACATTAATTCCCAATTGTGAACGCTTTCAATTAGCGACTGCAGGCACTCAGCCTGCTGGATGTGTTCATTAGTGACATGGCCTTGCCGCTCAGTGACAAGCTGGATGACAAACCTGTCTGAGGGATGCGTAAGGTTTCGGCTGTGGCACAGAGCTTGCATTAGCACGGGAAGTGGAGTGGGAACGTAAGGTGCCCCCAGGTGCCTGCAGCAGAGCGAGGATGTGCTCACACCACTGGACGCGTGGACTCCGCAGGGACCCGGCAGGATGGCAGAGCCCCAGCACCCATGTCCCTGGCGAGGGCAATCGGGTCCCCATGATGGTGTGCGCTGGTGGAGCCCCCCTGTCCTGGGCTCAGCACATCCATCACTGGGAGAGGCATTTGCAGAGCTCCTGGGGCCACCGCGAGTGCTGAGTCCTCTAAATCCCGCTGAGCAGATGGCCCTGAGCCACCTTCAGAGACACCTGGCGAGCGGAAGGACACATCCTGTCCTAAACTGTGGGCAGGGGGAGCAAAACTGCGGGGGCTTTCAGTGCTTCTGCAGGACGGGGGATCCACCTGCCCAAGGGACACGTCCTGGCACAGCCATGGCACTGCCCGAGCGAAGGATTCGCCGCCGGGCATGTCTGCCCTCCCGGCTGCCCGCGGGAGCCGGCGCGGCTCGGCGAGCTCCTGGCTCTGAGCGCCCATGGCAGCCTGGTAAAGGCATTGCGCTTCCACAGGGCTCGACTGGCCCAATAAAAGATTATCAGCTAAATAAAACAAGAAGTGAGTGATGCCACTATGCCCTGCTGGATTGAAATTGTGTGAGCAAAGTGGTTTTCTCAGGGAGATTTATTTGCTCTGCCGGCTGCAGGCAGCCAGCCCGGCGGAGAGAATGAGCCTCTCGCTCCGAGGCCACTGCTCCCTCCTGCAGTCAGCACTCGGCTTTTATTTCATTTTTGAGAGAATCAGAACAATAAAGGAAATACAAAGAGAGATTTGCCCATCGCAAGCCCAGGAGCACACACGCGTGTGCACACACACGCACACCAGTACACGAGCCGCGTGCTCCAGCCCTGCTCGCCCGGGCCCTGCGCCCCCACCACACCGGCAGTGGCCAGCCAACACCTCAGCACCAAAATCCCACCCGTAACCCGCAGTCGGAGCCGGGAGGGCGATTCCACAGCCTGGACCTGACATCAGCTGTGACAGCCCGGGCAGCGCTGGCACCCGTCCCACGGCCTGCCCGCCGGGTCAGTGCCAGTGCAGGCAGTGCCGCAGCAGGACGCTGGCTGCGGGGTCTCTGCCCGGGGAGGGGACAGGCAGTGGGTACAGAGGGCGGTGGAACCGACTGTGACGGACGCACTCACAGACAGCACCATTCGGGCTAAAGCAGAAGCAGCTGTTGCCATATTTGCTGCCCCTGGGCAGGAAAGCCGAGCAGCACCTCAGCAAGCGTTTGGCTTCGCTCTGGACCAGCACACACCAGCAGCCGGCGGGCAGAGGACGGCATGGCCAATATCTCCTCCACCCCGGCGAGCTCAGCACCCTGCAGTGGGTGCTGTCACACCCGCTGTCAGTGCCCAGCAGCAGCAGAGGCCGTGTACCGGACGAGTCCCCAGAGCCTCAGGGAAGTCCTCGGACGAAGCCGTCATCCTGTGCAGATCCCCCGCGGGGGGCTGCCACGACACCAAACGCGGCACCTGAGGTTATCAAATCTCTGCTGCTTGGAGCAATGTCCCTGCAGATGGCTCAGCAGAAATGGGATCTTAGACTGCTCACCATCACCTCTCCTGTCACGAGCTTCGATTTCACATACCGTCCCCCCGTAATGACTGGGCACCAGTACCTGCTCCCACCAAGCCCCACTCGCTGGAAAACACGCCATTAGATCCCCAGTAATTGTAAATATTGCAAAGTGCTCGAGTCAGCAGTCTTGCTGAATTTTGCTTTCACCATCTGCAGCCCAATAAATCTTTGTCTCCTTCAGGTGAACTGTGCTCTCCGCTCAGGCTCCAGTTTACATCCCTCAGCACCATCCCCGCAGCAGCGCCGGCCCCAGCGAGGTCCCGCTGCTGCCCCGTTGCCCCGTGGCCGCAGGGAAAGCAAGGGAGCCGCCGGCCCCCGGGGAGCGGCGGGCAGCCCCAGCCCCACCAGCGCCGAGCGGCCGCGCTGCAACAGGCCTGGCGGCCACCGGCACCGTTCACTTTGTGCCAAAACCCTTCNTGGGCTTTTTTTTTTTTTTAATTGTTTTCAAAACAGATTTCATGTGGTCCCAAAATGAGACCATGATTGTAAATTAAAGTGTAATTAGCCTTTACGCTTTTATATTCATTAACTCTTCTCTGTTAATGATGCAGAGGCTGGAGCACAAACCCAGCATTATGAAACCACATCCAGGAAATAAAATAGTGATTTAGATAATGGCCAGAATGTATTGCTACTTACACATAATTAAACAAATGCTCAATTTACACTTGGAAACATGAATGAATGTTGATTAACCCCAGCCCAACGACTCTGCTGGCGATGTGGTTAAGTGGCTGTGCTGCCGGTGGGGCTGGCAGCGGTGGGCAGTGGCGGGCATGGCAGGGCACGGCACCCACTGCCCGCGACACACCTGCCCGGCCCAGGTGCTGCAGCGCCGCCAAACCGTGTGGCCGCCGCGGCCCAGACCCATGGCAACCCCTGGCCGGGCGAGTGCCGGGGTCACTGCCATGGCAGGCCGTACCCAGCTCCTCATGGAGCAGCAGAGGGAACGGGCCCAGAGCGGGCGCTGCACGGCCACCACAGGGCTGAGGGGTCATCGCCGCGTTCCTGGCCGAGCAGCACCACGTGCCGGCGGGGTCACCGCGGGCTGTGCTGCCGTGTCTGCTCACCGCTCCCGCACAGCTTTGTCTCCTGTCCCCCTGCGCCTCCTGCCCTCCAAATGTGCCAGTTACTATGGAGACATTGCCTCGTTAGCATGGGAGGAGCCTAACGAAGTCCACTTGTGCAGGGTAACATTATTCTCTGCTGCAGATGTGGACGCGCAGAGCCTGGGCCCTGGCTCCGTCTCCCCTCAGGACAGCACAGCGCTGCTCTGGGCTCCGTGCCCAGCACCACCACTGTGCCGAAAGCAGTGGCTCCCATGGTCCTCCTCCTGGTGAGCCCCTGCCCCACGGGGCGAGAGGTGCCATCCACCGTGGGCTCTGCTACCCAGCCATAGGGACAGAGCAGCTTGCTCGGGCCCCCCCATAAGCAGCTGGTGGATCTGGAGCCGGATTCAGTGCCAAGCAGGGCCACTGTGGCATTCCCCAATGAGGTCGGCCATGGGCGCCCAGCCAGGACAAGGCAGGGGCTCTCACCAGCAGCGTGTGACAAACAGGGCCCCACAAAGGTGTCTCCCCTCCCCTGCTGGGGGACCAACAGCCAGGGAGACCCATGTGGATGCAGATCATCCCCCGTGGAACCTCGGGGCCCTGGCTCCGTGCTGCCCATGGCGAGCTGCAGGGTGATGAGGACAGGACACTGCCCCCCCTCCCCAAAACCATCCCTGCCCCTGCGCATCCCGAGGAGGGACGCAGTGGTGCTGCATGGCATGTCAAGACCTCTGCTCCCAGGGACTCCCCGTTCATGGATCGTTGACTCAACAGGCCATAATGGCTCCATCTATCGGGGTCAATACGGGTGCCTTTGACACATGATAGACAATAATTGCTCCTGCTTAGAGACTTTTTAGTTCATGGATCATTGACCTGATGGGCTGTAACAGCTCTGAAGGAGGCTGCACACCCCTGCGCTTAAACGCCCGCAGGAGCCAGCGGCTGTGTAAAACCACAGCCCAGGCATGGAGCCACGCAAAACATTCTCTCCCCAAAAACGTGCTCCCCAGCAGAGGTTACCAAAGGCCCTGGGGCCCCTGGAAGCCCTCCTGGTAGCACGGCAATGGAGGAGAGGCCGTGGCAGGAGGCATAGGAGCCCAGGAGGAAAGGCCAGCACACCCTGGCATCCCTTGAGCACCAGGGGACAGGACTACGGTGCATGAGGACAGGTTCACCTCCCGAGGTCTGCAGGCTGGAGCTCCCCTCTCCGACAGCAACTTCCAGGTATATGATTTAATGAAAGGCACAATAAGAAGTGAAACAATTAGAATTTCTGCCTCATTATCATGGTAATCTTATCAGTCGGATAATGAGGTATTAATGGAGATTTAATGTGCCTCTCATAACAGAATCCCTTGGAGAAAACACATAAGGAAATTGCTGTAAATCCACTTAATGATGGAAAGGTCCCCAAACACCATATTCCAGAGGATGAAAAATGCTGGATGCAAATGAGAGAGAATCAAGGTCAATAACACTGCGGGGACCGAGCTCATGGCAGCACCGCACCGCCGCCGTGCATCCATGCCGGTCCCACCACTTCACCATGCAGCGTGGGTGGGTGAAGCAGTGGGACTGGGGCGGATGGGTGGTGGCTGTTGAGATTCTACTGTCATGTAGCTGATGTGAACATTTCTTAAGAAATAAGATGACTGAACCAAAGTACTTTTGGACTTGAGCACTCAAGACATCAAACAGCACCACAGCGGAGGAGCAGACACTGGCCGGGCGGCTGTCCCCAGGTCAGCAGCCTTACAGCGCTGCGACAGCAGGTACCTATTGTCTTCTCTCAAGCTACTATATGAGCCAAGCTGCATGATTAAAAACAGTAACTGAAAAGCTCTGTATTAAGCAGCCAACTCAGCAGTGCACCCTCTCCCCTTAACTGGATCCTGCTTCTTTTTTGCCACTGTCCACTCGCCGCAAGCTGTGGGTGCACGCATGAAAAAAGGTCTGAGGATACAACACGGCAGGGATGCTAAAGGGAAACCATGCAGCGTTAGTGGTAAGCTGTTCACGCTCGCAATGCCATCTCCAGCACAACTGCTGATCGCATTGGAACAAGGCGGAAACATGAAAACCAGGCGGTTAAACTGCTCTCCTTTTAATCAGTTTTTACAGAATAATACATTAATAATCACGTTAGAGACAAGATGGGTTTCCTGTATACAAGATTGTGCAAGCTCATTAATTTAGATTTATAAAGGCTTTACCAGTTTCAAAGAGGAGAGGCAGTACAAAGCTTTTAAATAGAGGTAAAGCACAATTAAAAGGTACAGAACACACACTACTAACTCAGCAGAGATTAATTCTCAAGTAGTACAGGCTCAACCAAGTCACCAGCTGTTACCCAAATATGAGTATTCTTCCCCCTCCTTATCCACTGCTTTCCTGCTGCTCCAGCTCTCCCATCATGCTGCTAGCCGAAGGCTGCACAGTCTGTACTGCAGCTCGGCCACACAAGTGACACTCGTGCCAGACACGCTTCACTTGCCTGAAGCTTTGCTGCTGAACAGGTCTGCCTCCTCCTGCTGCTCCTGTTCCGCCCTAACCCCCCTCCCTCCACATACTACTCAGCATTAACATGGCAGTGAGTTCTCAAACTTCTCAAGAATTTGGCTTAACAGAACATGAACAGTTTCAAGTGATACGAACCAACACTGTGCTCACCAGAAACTCACCTACAGGAAACAGGATCATGTTCGTGGCTTTTTTTCCTGAAATTTATGGCAGTTACATTCAGCATTTGGTAGTATAAGGTCTTCAAAACAAAAACTTTTAAACTCAAATACTTAATAGGCCATACACATTCCAATTCTCCTTAAAGAAGATTTTAAAAAGCTTTAAAGAGAAATCTCAGAGTTAGGAGCAAAAAGGCATCTCCTAGGGATGAAAAAAACCAGCCCTTTCCTTTCACTCCTCGACCCAAAAGAGGAAAATACCACCTCTGTAATATCCAACAGGCCATGCCGTCGTTTAATTTGGCAGTTCCTCCAGACAGACAACAACCAGCGCTGAAGTCAACGACCGAGCCTTAAGTCCATGACTGCAATCTGCTACTAACGACGTCTCCCCCCTCCTCTTCCCCCAAAATGCTCCATTCATCCTTCAGTGGTTGAAGTAATTTAATTAACAGAAAGCACCAAGTTTACAGCAACAGGTACATGGTTGGCTGGCACCTTTTGGCAACAGTTCTGTTACTTTTGGTCCTTTATGCACTGTCTTTTCACCTTTACTATTGCACACCAAAACCTAACCACATCACTTCCTACACATGTAATTTACCATTTTAAAACAAAACGTTACGGGACACCAGGGGGAAGTAGTATGAGGACATTACAGGGAGGTTTTTAATTCTTTGGAAACTCTAATTCTCTAACTATACCTATCAAGACTATATAAAGGACTTTCAGAGTAGGTTGAAAAAAAGAAGCAAAGGACCATCTTGCTATGAAGACTCTCAGCTGATCTGGGGCTCATTGAAACACTTACTGGTTTTAAAATAACTAAATAACAATTAAAGAAAAAAAGACTCCAGTTCTTTTAAGTATTTTGCTACGCAGAAAAACAAAATGATAAAGATTGTGAAGGAAATGGTTCTTGCCCCTTCCATGAAGGAGAGCAAATCTGAAAGACCTGATGGTGCTGATCAAATCCTGCTTGCCAAGTTTGCAAACAGAAGCAGCGCGCAGGGTAATTGCCAACTTAAGTGTCTTTGTGCCTTCTTAAACGATTGTACAAACACTCCCCTCAACTAAAACTCAAACTTCAGGACTAAAAGAACTTTCACACATCGGTCTTAACATCTTAGATATTCAAGTAATAATTAAAATATTACAGGACACTTCAATATAAATAAATTTATATTGCTTTTAGATATGATCTGGCCATATCTTCAAGGGCATATTTGTGCTTCGCTGCTGAGTGTTATTGGTCAGGGCTGTGCTTGCAATATTAAGTTACGTGTTCAGCACCAAAAACCCATCAAGGCTAAATAACTACAATATTGCAATGCTACACAGAGTGAGTTACCACAGTAAGGCAGATCAGAAGAACTTTGTTTCTACTGTGTATTGCTCCTCCACATCAATCAAGTCTCTAATAGAGGAGAAAGACTATAAATACAAGAAAAAAAGTTACCATCCCACCTTCTCACCTGTGATTAGTTTGGCAAAAATTCTATACTGAATTACATATTAGAGTCCTAGAAAGTAAGTTGCTTTAATTATGCCTTGAAAAGTAACACAGCCAAATCAAGCACTTGATACTTCACATAAATTGCTCTAATTTCCATTAACCAAATGATTTTCCCAAGTACTAGCTGCTTACAGGTTTTAATCATCAAAATGCGCACACACACACAAAAAAAAAACCCAACAAAAAAACAAACCAAAACCAAACAATCATATTTTGAAAAGAATGCAAGAAAGAATTTGTTTTCTTTACTACTCACAGACACCAAGTCTTAACACATCCCTCTGTCAGAAGTGCAATGAACACTCTGGGAAGAGCAAGAAATAATACTGACATGAAGAAGTTAAATGCTCGCTGCCCTTTTTCACTGTAATGCTAGCTAAAAAAGAACAGCAAGTGCTTATATACAGATAACAACCACTGGCCATCACTCAGACCATTTCACTCATGAAAAATCCATGCGGTGTTGTGCATAAAAACGTCTTTAAATTGATAATTGTCAGTTTAAGGGGAAGGTGGGGTGAGAAATCTATAAAACACCCTGAACTGATGTCATGATATGTTTCATAAAGAACAGTGTTATATTTTAAAATATTTTATATGAACAGTAAAACTTGCACTGCTGCATAGCAGACAACACGAAGAACATTTAGTAAAAACATTCACTGAAACCCCTGGCATATGTATTTAATGTCACTAATCAAAATATATATTACAGTCCAAGGTTCTGTTAAGGATCTCTGTTGGGGTTTGTACAGTATACACAATATTTCAGAAAAAAATATTACAGTAAGGTATTTCATTTCTCCTTTTTTATATTAGACTTATCTATTGTAACTTACAGTCCCTCTCCTCTATATATCCAAACCTTTATAACACCCTATAATGCCCTAGCCAAAAAGTGTTTAGCTATCTAATAAGCCCTGTCTATTATAAATTCCAGTTTTAGAAATTTCAGTAATCTTAATTACATTTTAATAAATAGTTCAGTTTGCCCTTTTTTAATCTCAGCCTTTTGAGGAAGTCCTTTCATTACCAAAACACAGTATATCACAACCTGTTAGAGGTCCGAGAGGCTTTTGCTTGTTTATTCAAAGGATAATGAGTCCAAAGATAATTGCAATGCATTAAATATAGTTATATAGTATTTACACTGTCCTCTCAGATTTTAAATTTAGGTGAAATATAATTGATAACTGATGTCAGCTACTACAAACTTTCAGTGTGGCTGGTGTTTTATTAATAAAAGGTGTATTAAGCTAGAAAGTATACTAAGTGGTTGCCCTGATTCTTCTTGTTTCAGTTTTCTATTAGAAATTAAATGCAGTGAATAATTCATGTGAGTAAGAATTCAGGAAGAGGGGTGGTGGAAAAAGCATGAAGAATTTTCTGAATGTTTTGAGATTCCAAAATACCTGAAAACTGTGGTCCCTTTTGCAGTGCCAGTATCTATAGGGGAGAAAAACGCAACCAAAAGAGAAGAGGAAAATCTGTTAAATTAATTTGATTAGTAAAGGTGTGTTTTAAAATGCTTCAATTCTGTACACTATTATACAAGGAAAGTCTCTTCTTCAGCTTTTGCAGCTGTTGTACATTCTTATATACTCTTCTTCTGCTAACAGTCTGCCCATACATGTGCTGTTTGAGTTACTTGCGATCATCAATAGTTTTAATGAATTCAACTGCTGCTGTGAACTGCATCCACCAGTATGATTCTTCTCCCGATAAACAGTTGGCATAGAAACTACTAATGTACTGAACAGTGGACAGCAAGCAAGGTGGATTTGCCTGAGGGTTAAAGAAGAAAGAGATACTCACAGCTTGTTTGCAAAGCTAAACAGAAAACATTACAAGACACAGAGTAGAAATACAATTCTATTTGTGCCGTGATCCTCACATATTCGTAATACACGATTGCGTCAAGTATCTGTAGGGTAGTGACTGTTTATCCAGACCACCCCCATTTCACACACTCAGAAGGCATCAGACTTGACGAAAGGAGCATTTTTCCAAAAAAGGAAAAACGACTAGCAGGCCAAGAGAAAGAAGGCTAACACTGGCAGAATCTATAAAAGTCATCAAGGATTTCAACACGTAGAAAAGCCTGTTGTTTCAGCATCTTATACATGACAGACCATTTTCCAAACACTCATATGTCAAGAAAGGTCAGCAACACAATGCAAGTCAGTCTTAATGTAGATCTTGGCCCTGAAAGAGGACATGACTAAGTAGGCACAGATGACAGACGCTGGTGGACATACCTCAAAAAGACCCCACTCTACACATAACGCCTGCACCCCTATTTCCTTGGTTCCAAATGCAAACTTTGCTTGGATTCAAAAACCATAACTGTGACCACATTTCTGATATTTCTATTTAAAACTTGATGAATTAGATCTGGTTTTGAGTTTAGCATGCTCCCAGTTACCAAAATGCATAATTTTTCTTCCTAAAATTTGCTTGTTTATTACAAAAATTAGCTGGGGTTTGTGATCTTTGCAAGAGAACTCACCTTTATGAGGACAAAGACCAGAACGGGAACAAAATCATCTGCCCCAGGTACTGAATCTTCATTTGCCAGACTAAGCAGGTTCATGATGGTGGAACACATTCGCAGGATACACTGTACTTTGTCTCTGGGGGTTTTATAAGCGCTTATTGTGCGGATTTCAGACTGTGCAGATGGCCATGGTGCCTCCCGGAGATATACCTAGGAAAAAAACCCCACAATGCTGCCAGTTCTTGTTTGTCCAAGCTACTACTGTGCACCACAGAGGACATGAGGTACCACAGACTTGCAGGCAGGAGCAAGACCCTGGAGAAATGGGAAGCTTTAAGTCAAGATGGTTACATTACGCTCACAATGAAGGTGGCTTCCTGCTGTGTTATAACAAAAAACTACAAGGAGCCAGCACTCTGTGTGCAACACACGTAACTAGCCTGTGCTTCTTCCTGACTGTTCCAAATGAAGGCAGAGCTGTATGTCTCCATCTTCCATATCAGCAGCTTTATGAACACTCACCATTTTGAGTAATACAGTTCAAAAACTAAATTGAGAACTTGAAAGGCTGCAAACGCCCAGCCTCTGACAGCCTACCAACCAGCTTTTAGTTATCCTGTTAACCATGAGACAAGTGAAAGCACTGGGCAAATTCAGAGACCAGTAAAGGTTCCATTAATTCTGGCTAGTTCTGAAAGTTAACTTGATAGCTGGAAACCACAGCCATAGCACAAAAATCACATTAGAAGCATAAAGGATTCAAATCTTGACTTTTGAAGCAAATTATCAGGAAGTTACTGCATATCAGTGCAGTGCAGTATTAGTTCTTAAATCTTACTGTCCACACAGAGGTGTCAAAATCAGAAAAAAAAAGTACTTGGATCAGTCAGTGGAAGATACCAAAGCATGGGTGCAGCATGTTTTTCCTGCAGGATATTTCAGCTGTCACAGAAAGCAATGCTTCTAAGTGCAAAACAAAACAACCCTCTCCCCATCCCTAACACAATCAAAACCAAGCACCCTGACAGACATATGAAAGTGAAGGAAAGGAGAGATTGTTACCTCAGGTATCTGAAGTGCTTTGTGGTTTGCAGTCACTACTTTAGATAACCTCTGTATGTGCTCATGAAGGACCCTGAAAACAAACACAAAAAACAAGAGTGAAAAGTAAGCAGCAGCCAGCAGTGCCCTGAGGTTTCCCGCTGGTTTTGACACTACAAGACAGATCTTCAGGAATGCATGTAATCATGACAGTCCCACAGCTAATGGACACTAGGTCATTAAGAGGTGCAGAGGATTTTGCCATATAATGGAGTACAACCACGCAGCCAGTAGAGCAGTCAAACAGCATGTGTTCGAAAATACAAAAACAAAAACCCCAAATGCATGGAAAATACTGTACCAAAACAGAAAATGGAAGTAGTGAGTCCTGAAGCAGATTTTGATCATTCTCTCAGCATATGCACTTGCAGGTCTAGAAGTTTGTATCCCAAGTCATTACATTTACAATTTTATTCTGTTCCAGCAGTTTATTGCAAACACAAACTTTTGCACGTGATGCTAAAGCACTTCCTTGTTCTTTCACAAAACATTCTGAAAGGAGACATGAGTTTGTATAGCATGGCTGACTTAGTCAAGTCTGTCATGTGAAGGCTGCACAGCTTCCATCTGCACCAACTGCAAAAGAGAAACCAGGTACTTCAAATTACATTAACTTACTGGTCACGCAAAATATCTCCATCCTGATTAGGGTAGAATGCAAGTTTGAAAATACGATTCATCACACTGCGTTCTATAGCTAATTGTGCATCCTGAAGCTGTTCTTCACTGGCATTCTGCCATATGGCATCCTGAGCCATAGCCCCATATAAGAACTGAAGAAAATCCTCAACTTGGGCTGTTTTATCATCTGCTGCTGTGAGTTTCTGGAAATCTGATAAAAAGTAAAAAGAGAGAGAACATTCAGTTAAGTAAAAAACATTATTTCTGATAGTTTTTTTCTGGAAAGAAGAGCCCAGAATATACTTCAGACTTCTTGCCAGGCAGTACTGAGGTTCTGTTTTGCCCACACCCCAATAAGGGAAATACAAGCAGGAACACTTGAAATAAATTGAGGAATTAAAGGAAAAGCATAAAGAACACATTTAGCAGAGCATATGGTCAAAATACTCTACTTCATACTGTGTTAATGACTTCCTCTGCAGTACCAGTTCTTGCTTTCTTTCCAGCCACCCACAGAGATAACACCCAGAACAATCACTAGAACAGTCACTGGTAGGAACCAGTGCACACAAAGTTGTTAGATGCTGAAAAGCAGGGGGCAGCGGAAAATATCAAGAAAACCCATGTGTACCATTTCCTACCCCTACCTTTATTAAGTATGCATAGTTGCAACATTCCTATTTATCTACAAAATACAGAATGAGTGATGCAGCGAAGTTAATACAGCATGACCAAATCACTGGCCATTCATTGGCTTCATATTTATAGCACTCTGCACCAGAAGACAACTGCCACTCACATCTGCCAGCAGCCTAAACGCCACAGTTGCCAATTTCTCTTTTAGATGATCCAGAAATAGCTGTCTCCTTTCTGTCCAATGAAAGGGCTTTAACTCCTTCCTGGGTCACTAAATCTTATTACCAGAACTTTAATCCCAGCAGATGTAAGTTCTCATAGTAATTCCAGCCTATTCAGGCACATTTAATAAGCAGCACTATATGTTCCAGGAGCAAGAACTGAGTCCAATTTCTTATATACTTCATTAAGTCAGGTATGTGCACAGAGAACACAGAAATAGTTTGTCTTAAGTGACTCTGTTTTGAGAGAGTTGTCTTCCTGGTGCCGATATCCCTTATACTATGATATTTTTTGAATCTTTGATTCATTTGATTCATACTTTTACTATTCCCCATATCTTCCAAGGTACAACCACAGGTTCCATACTGAGGACTGAACGCTGCACCTTAATTTATCATTTATCAGTAGATCTAAAATAATTAATAGTATTCATGCTTCTTCCACGGGGCAGATGCTAGATAATATGATTTAACATAACTTTTTAGGCCAAGGGAGCTCAAATTACGTTCATTCTCTTAGCCTATGAAAAATGCAGACCGTTACCATGGCTTAGCCGCCACAACATACTGTTAAGTCACAGTAATTTGTCTATCTGAGCCATTAATTCACCAGCTGAAATGAAAACTGTTTTAGGAATCTGCACCTCAGATCAGAAGTTGTATTTTAAAACATTAACCCGAGCCAGCATCTAAATATGGAGTAAAGGCATATAAACACTGCAGTGTCTGCATTAATCTTACCTTGAATAAACTCCCTTATTTTCTTTTCTTTGCTCTCTAACAGTAACCTCACACATACGGTAGTGAAGTATCTGTTGGCCACTTCTTTATCTCGCAGAACTCTTTGCAGCAGCCTTTCCAAGTGCGCTTGTGTCGTTTGCAGACCTTGGCGACATCGCGTTAAATAAGCGATATATGGAGCTCTTTTCCTAAAATAAAGTGCTCTACATTAGATTCATAATAAAGATAAAGGCTAATAGCTTTATAAACTGTTCAGTTGTACTGGAAGAGGAATATTCACCTTTTGTTTTTAAAACAAAGATAACACCTGAATTAGGAAGTTCCATCTTATACAGATTTGTCTGACTGAACTCACTGCCCTTGCAGCACTCCAGAATGCAAGACTAAAGCAAATTCCAAACAGCATCTCTTGTGTGTTAGAGCTGAACATTAGCCACAAATTGATTAACCCTAGTTTATTACTATCTGGACTGACTTAAGGTCCAAGCTTTTCTAAGCCATTCGCAGATAGGTGAGACAATTTCATCATTTTCTGGGGAAGCAGAGATGTAATAACCTGATTTGGCATAGTACAATTTAAGCCAAAAGCAATCTTCCCAATCTGCTAGTAAATAAATATATGCATTTGAAAATCCATTAATAATAAGATACTGAACAAACTACCTATAGTCCTCTGCAATAGATGCCAGCAGTTTTCGACAGGTCCTGTTATCAAAGCGGCTTACACACCGCATTGTCTCTTGCAGCTGGGCCATCAAGTTCTTGTCTTGGAGGTTAATAGCTTCAGCTAGCTGAACTTTCAAGAAGCACACAATTTCATTATCTAATAAAGAACAAAGGAAAATGATTAAGGAAAAGAAGCATAGGCATGATGAAAATAAAACTGGTTTTGAATAGGGGAAACTTAACAGTTTAAAATAGAACTTCTGTACATTAGGCAATAAATGTTATTTTAAGAACAATTTAATAAGTCTTTTTGAATTTTCCAGATATGAAGGGGTAAGTTTCCATATCACTATCTTATTTAGTATTTAGAACCATTCTGAAATGTGATGAGGACCAGATAAGGTGACAAATTCACCAGTCTGCAAATAAGCCTAGAACTGATGGAGGGATGCAAACACAAGACATATATACTACGTCAATGTAAAGACTCAGTAAATCATTCAAGTTACTCTATTAGTACTGTAGTTCCATTCCCAACGGCACACATATTCTGGGACCCTATTCTACAGCTTCAGGCTCTGCCTGCACTTTATCTGAGATACTTCATTACAAAAAAAATAGACCAGGTTTAGTTGGCAGGCTTGTTTATGGAGTAGGAAAGAAAACATTTTGGGGGGCAAAAGGTGGCCTATGCCTTCTATATCTATGCCAAACAGAAGTTACCATAAACGGTGCAGTATAAGTGCCATTAAATGGGGGAAGAGAAGCAACACATACAATACAAAATATCTGTATGTATGAAGAACATTCACCTTCAGGGTCTGTGTGATCTGGTAGACCATTCCTTGTTGAATGTGTCAACATCGGGAAGGCAACAGAATCTGCTGAACAAAGAGCCAATCTCAATTTCTTCTTTGCATCCCTTAAGGAAGAAAAACATTTTCTTAACAAAGTTGCTGCAAGGTCTGCTTGTCCAATAAGCAGTCTTTTTTTTTTTTAATACTGCCTAGAAGTTATTTAACATAATTTTAATACACCAATATTGACAAGACTTTAGAATATTGGTTCTTTTGATACAGCACCTGAACCAGTTTCAAAGGAATTTTCCTAAACACTGAACAGCTCTGTCCTCTCAGGTTACAATATCCCCCCTTCATCAGTGGAAATATGACAGTTTAAGATGCTTAAGATTAAAAGCATGTAAAAGTTTACAATTGATCCATACTAAGATTTTTGTGGCAACCAATCACATGGTTTTAATTCTTCTTTGTGGGCAAGATTAAACCTGCAAATGTATTTACCTATAGGAGAAAGCAGAACTTTGTGGCTGTGCTACTTGACTTGCAGAGTCTGGGAGATCATCTGCAGACATGTTTTGCAAAGCCTCATCACGTGGAGAGTCATGCATACTCTCACCATCCCCAATAGCCTCTATGGAAATGAAAGAAAAAAAGCATCACACTTTAAGAGAGGAGTCAGAAGAAGAAACTAGACTAATATTCTCTATTTTCTTCTTGTTATTCTAAGATCCAGGGGAATATAGGCAGCAAATAAAACAACTTGTTCTGAATAAGTGAAAAAAGTATATTAAAAGTATACAGTCTACAAATCACTAAGAAATTGCATCAGTTTTGGAAGACAATATACCTCTTCAGTATCCATTAAAGAACAAAACACAACAAAAAACTGGTAAGAGATGTGCTATTAACAACCACCCACCTCAATGGCAATATGAAAGAGCTGTCCTTGGGAATACTGATTTAATTCCCAGTCTCTGAGGGACTGTCTCCCAGATTATTTGATAAAATGTTCCTGGTTAGAGCTCACATTGTTCAGCTTCTAGTACTAACATTTGTCTAGAACACTGAAGTGTTTTTATCTTTAAGGAGGAGAAAATATGTTGGCGATGATTATAAAAGCCAGGTTCTTACCTGCACCATCATAGTTTACTATGGCTCCTTCACTAGGACTGGTTCGCTTAATTGCATTCCTGTATTTGTCCAGAATGTCCTCCGCAGCCTGCGCCTGTGCACTGAGCCTTGGGCTGGGATCATCTGAAAAGACCATTAAAAACTACAGGAGTTAACCTTGTATTGTGCCAACTGAAAGCAAATACAAAAATATAGATCTACACATTCGGATTCTGTTTTTAGACACATCAGACAAATAGCTGCTTGTGTTCTATGTAGCCACAATTCAAATATATTTATAAAGTCTGAAGCAAAAGTAGGAAAAAAAAAGTACAATGAAAGTGAACAAATAAAGCCAGATCCTTAGCATATTTATACTGTATACACAAATGGTTCTTGTATATTCTAGAAAAGATCAGGCAAACAGAAAACTAAACACCCAGGTTCAAATCATGTTTAATTTAGCACTTAAGTAATTATTACAGGAACGTGTCCGCAGCTATCCTTACAGCTCAGCTATGATAAGGACAGGGGCTTTATAATGAGAAAAAAAAAAAAGAAAAAAAGTGAAGACTTGGGTCAAGAATCCAGTACTATACATATCGACAGAAGCATGACAATTGAAAAACAGTCTTCAAGGCAAGAAGTCTTTGTCCACTTTCTTATTCAGAAAGGCAGTTGTGAACATGAACTACAACAGCATAAACCTTTCTGTAAAGAGATGCCTGGTGGGCTCTCTGGAACTCTAGAGGGCATGTTATCAGAGAAAATTACTATGATGGTATTATTCACGTACCTTGAAGTGTTGCGTATCTGTCAGGCACCATGTCATCTTTGTCTTTTTCTTGTTTTTCTTTCTTTCTAAATGGAATAGGAGCTGAAAATGCAAGGTACCTCATCAGAGACTATTCTGAGATAATGGCCAGATTGAAGAAACTTTAAGAAAGTGGCTAATGCAAATCAACTTCAATAAAAGCGTAAGCCTACCTATAGGGTGGGGCAGAACTGTACTGTCATCATATGTAGTAAGCTCTGCCTTTAACAGGCGTGCTACCATGAGCCAGGCAGAACAGTTTTGCCTTCCAGGTACAATGTGTTCTAGGCAATTACTAGCCAAGGGAGTCAGGTAGCATCCCATTTTATTTTTGTTTTTACATATTTATTTATACTTTAGTTTAGCCAATCGGCCTCACTCAAATACTTGTTGTAATGACATTAATCTTTTCTGGCAACTTGTTCCCACTAATAAGTTTAGAGAGAAGATGCAAAAAGAGCAACTTGTGAAATAGAAAAGCAAACAAAGTGCTATTAAAATACTATAACATTATCTAAAGTCACACAAACACTGCAAGGATTACGTTGGTTCTTTTCTAACTGAAAGTCTGTTTTTTTAAAAGGCAAGAATACCTAATATTGCACACATTGTTCCATCCCCAGTTGTCATTATTCACAGCATGAAAGCCAAATATTATCTTGAACAAGCTTTACTTTGTACATCGCCAAAGTCTAATTTCCACTCATGCCGTGTTACAAGAGATATCCTAAGTTATCAATATCCTTCAACTAGCACGCTACCATCTGTAGAGAATTAAGACTAGTTTTCAGTGAAGCTGCAATGAAGTTAATACCATACAACTATGAAATGACTGGCCCTACGTAAGAATTCCAAGGTTACTGAATGATTCGGATAACAATGCCCAACCAAATTCCCTTCCGCTTACACACCTCTTTATAGTTACTGCATACTTTATATTTCAATAGGTCTCTCTTTACTGCAACACTTGCAATTTTATAAATAAGAATGCTTTATTTCTCAAAATTAAACAGGACTCCTATTACTCTGTAACAAGTCTACATCAGTCTGGTCAGCTTTTCAAAGTGAAACCGTATAAGCTTTCCATAACAGTGACTAAAGATACAATAAAGGCAGCGTGCACTCTTACTGAAGTACCAAAACCAGACAGACATGATCCTACCTTTGGGCATAGCAGACACAAAACGTTTCCTCCACCAGGGCTTGTTTCTGTCAGACTTCTCATCATCGCTGTCTTTTCGTTCTTCAATCTGTAGAAGGGCAGAGTCTACATTTGAGCATTTACCACATCAAGGGTCAAGACAAAATTTCTCCCCAATGTCAAGTTAT
Source organism: Himantopus leucocephalus (assembly GCA_003993805.1). NCBI lineage: Eukaryota > Metazoa > Chordata > Aves > Charadriiformes > Recurvirostridae > Himantopus > Himantopus leucocephalus. The sequence goes on from RSEF01000017.1 coordinate 11,365,407, forward strand.
GCTACATTGACTGTAAAAACAGAACTACAGCAGAGCACAGAAAGCCATAGCAGATTACGTTAGAAATATCCCTCCTGAAGAGGGTAGCCTATGAAGGCAAAAACAAAGACATGAAGAAACTACGATTTCACTCATTTCTTTTTTAAAGAAATAAAGAAAATTACTTTTCAGGATGAGGGAGTATTTTAAATTTAAATGCTACAACAAATCTATTTCTGAAGTCCCACCAAATCAAGTAAAGCTCATCCAGTAAATTTAAGAGAAGCTAGATTCATTTAAGCCACTCTGAACACCTGTAGCTTTAGCTTGTAAAACCTTATTGGCCAACATTTAAAAGGTAACAAGAGTGCATTGTAATTCCTTGGCTAAACACATTTAATACCAGCTTTCTAGCATTTGATGCATAACTAAAGTGGGCATGCTAGGGGGAAAAAAAAAAAAAAAAAAAAGAAAAAGATAAATAGAAGCCTTACCTCTCCCCTAGAGGAGTCTTTACTTGGAGACGAAGATGATGACTGAGATGCAGCCACCAGAATGGCTGCTCCAGTGTTGGTGGTTGGCATGGGAAGCTCCCTCTCCTCATTCCCAGGACGTCTGTTCCACCCAGGATCACTCATAGGTCTCCGAACTGATGATACTATATCTGAACTCCTACTGCGGACTAGCCTTTCTGGATAAGAATGCCTCTGCTTGAATGCTTCCAAGTCAGTTGGAATTAAAGTGTGAGACCCAAAGTTTGGTAATCGGGCCTCATTACCTCCCATAGCTCCTTCCAAGATCGGTGGATCTGGTGGCGGATGGGAGGGTCTTGCATAGTGTACTTTGGGCCTTACTACAGCTGACACACCTGTGGTCATAAGCATAAAAGAAGCCACACATATTTCTTTTTAAGATTCTTCTGAATTAGCTGGTATTAACACAGAAGCATTGAAAATGTCTATTTTTAAAAAAAAGCTTATTCTTTACAACTCACCCTCATTTGATGACAGAGGGTCAAACAACGCAAGCAAAGAATCTGTCTGAGAAGGAGGAGATGTCAACTGACTGGCTCCTGAAATACAGAATAATAAACCAAAAAAAAGTTAGCGCTGTACCAAGAACTACCTACAATATAAGGGACATTGAAAAAATAGCCCTCAGTAACAAGAGTTTACAAAACTTATATTGCAAAATATTTTTAAAGATATTCTTATATGGAAGGACCTCTGTAGTATACTGAAGTGATCAAAGAATTACATCACAAAAAGTGGGGAAATCTTGAGGAGCGGAACAATCCCAAAACACAAGAGGACAGACAATGTAATCAAACCAAATTAGGAAAAGGTGATCTTAGATCTAGTACTCAAGCTCTAGTACTATAAAATGCTGAAGTCTCTTTGTCAAGCCAATACAGTGCTAGCAAATAAGGAAAATGTTAAGCTTAGCCACCAGAGCTTTGAAACTGGGAGAAATTTAAGGATTCTACAGAAGCCATTTGTGAGACTTCAGTTATCAGAGATTCTATTTCTCATTTACAGGTTAGTAACTTACCGTGGGCCGTTTCATCCATGTCAGGACTTGTCACAGAATCTTTTCCCCCAAAGTCAGAGCTACATTCGGACCTGAGATCCTCAATCTTATTAGGAATATCTTCAGACGTTGCACTAATACCTTACACATAACGAAAGAAGCATTTGTAATAGTCTTTTGGAGAAAAAGGAAGCAAAATCCTGAAGTTGTTAAAATGTTTGGTGAACACTGCAACAATCAAGTCTTAACTCACAGTAGCACCTAGAGACATTATGAATTTCTATACTCCTAAAATAACATTTTATTTCTGCTCTACATCTTCAACTGTTTTAACATAGCCATGAATACACTTTGACAATGGGTACTAGAAAGACATTTCACTGTTAAATACTTCGTAGAAAATGAAGAACTGAAGTAGATAAATGCTGATTTACTAAAATAAAAACCAGTTGTGATAATAAAACTAAATGCAAGGAAGTTAGGAGTTTCTTCCAAATCAATATTCCACTGCTAACCATACTACTGTAGCACAGAGCATTCGATGACTCTGCTGCCTTTTATATTTCTTCTGTAAGATAAACAAAGAATTACTGCTTTGAAAATTCCAGAATGAGTGCAAAAAGTTATTTTATGAGTGAAATGATGTATAACTAAAACAAGTGCAGCATAGCAGATGCTGATCATGTTCCAATAGAGCAGCATGTTTTCAGAGACAATTACACACACCTGATACAACGCTGAGGCCTGGTGTACTGGGTCGAGAACTGACCTCCCTTACATCTGTGTCATCAGATGTGCTACCCAGTCCAGAACAGCTTTCCAGTTCTTGTAGTCTTTCCTCCTGTTTTAAGTCTGGGGCCTCTACAAAAGGGGAGAGAGTGGACAGTAGAGAGAAAAAGTATCATTACTCACTGCCATGCTCCCTTAATATTCACATTCAGAGGGAAAGGGGTACGTGTTGATTTAGTATATTAAGTCCTAAGCTAACTCAACCACTTCAGCAAGAGCTTTCTCCCTGTACAGAAGGCAGGACTCTGCACAGGGACCAGTGCCCTATCTGCACAGGCATTCTAAGAAGTTTTTACTGTTTTAAGTATTATGTTTCTTAGAGACAACAGTATACAGTCAAATCTTCGCTAACCAAAGTAAACCACGATCCTCGATAGCCCTACTTAACATCATAGGGAAGGAAAGCAAACAGAAGTTTGCTTTGCAACCCCTTTTCTCCCTTTTTGGCCCTTAAGAATTTCTTAAGTAACAGTAAGTCTCTCACGATGCGTTCCATCTTTTCTCTACCTAGGAACAGTTTGTCCTTTAAATACTCAGAAGTATTTACAAACACTAACTTAACCTTAGGATAATAATTTCTCGAAGAAAGAGGAAGAGGCTGTTGTTTTGCATTATATACCTCTGGAAGACTCTTGATTCATGCTAAAGAAATAAGAAAAACCTGCACGATTCTGACCTGAATCACTTGGCAATACTTCCACACTCCATGCCTCGCTTGTGGTTTCTGATATGGTTGAACCTGTGCAGGGATCAAGCAACACGGATCCTGAACCTGGTAAACACAGCAAGCTGCCTAGCATGTTCTCTGCAGCTGCACCTGCAAAAGTAAAGCCGAAGCGTATAGCTAGATATAGGCTTCCTGAAGACAGCTTTAATAAGACAGAAAAATAAGAATGCACTTTAAGTATGCTTAATAAAGTAATCATGAAAGAGAGTCTTGAAAATATAGAAATGAGCAACCAAATACAATACAGGTCATGCGCACAAAATCCTCCTGCAGAAAAGCTCCAGTTTAATCAATGAAAACGCACCTATTTAGAAAGAGAGGAGTGCGGCTCTGCAGCCTCACTATTTTAGAGCAAGCATGAAGCATTTTAACATACCAGATGTACCACCAAGTTACCTGCTATTTCTTGCAAACGATCTTCATCAATATTTGGATCGAAGTCACTTCCCAAGACATCTGTACTCCAAGTTTCGCTCACAGTTTCTGATATATCTCTGTCATCAGTCAACCCCATCATATCACGGATTTCAAATTTACGGAGCTTGTCATCAAGATTATCCTGAGTTGTAGCTATGTAAAAATAAAAAATTCTCAATTTTTTGAAAGGCTTCTCCAATTACTTCCAATTGAAAATCTGCAAAAGTAGATTATAGGAAAAAAAAAAAACCCAAATAAAACAACCCTCTAATTCTGTCAGGTAAGACAGTGTTTTAAAGTAAGGCCTATAAAGCACTATTCAAGAGATGCTGCCTGAAAACAGTTTTTAAGCACATTTGAAACCTAAGAAGAAAAATCTTTAGCTACATGTGGTGACCTATCAACCAAATTGACAGACAAAATGACAGACAAAATTTAGTGCGCTATCAAGAAACTGATAGAATTCCTGTAAGAAGAACTGATCACAGAAAAGCTGAAGCCTCCAGGGATCATTCAAGTTCAAATCCCCTGCTCAAAACAGGGTCAATTACAGCAGGTTGCTCATGGTCATGTCCAGTCGTGTTTTGAATATCTCCAAGGCTGGAGACACCACAACCCTTTTGGGCAACTCGTTCCAGTGTTTGACAAATATATATTAAACGGGAAGCTATCCAGATGATTTAAGACTACTCCAATCCAGATCACCCTATTCCCTGAAGGGAAAAACTCGATATCAAGCAAAACATTACAAGCAGTTTCCTATAAAGGACTTAAGCCTCAAAATTCCATACGATTTCCTTTTCGTAACAATAGACTACAAGAAATGTTTCTAGGGAAAAAAAAAACCGCACAAAACAAAAAACAAAACCAAACCATAAATAAATGCAAGAGTGGTTACACAAGGAAAACTTTAACTTATTTTTTCCTGAACTGGTCAATTTTCCATCTTTTTTTCCAGACAACTTCACCTTTACCATCTACAGCACCTCAGGGACTTGTGTTAGAGAATTTGCACCTGCCTTGTTCGTGCTCTAACAGCTGCAGAGCTTCAACGCCATTGCTCCCAGAGGGGCCTGCGCCAAGCTCTGACACAGACTCCCCTTCTAAATCCAAAGATGACACAGAGTTGGAGCGATTTGAAGGACCTGTGAAAACAGATTTTACTGTAAATCAACTTTGAATAACAGTTCCTAAATATACAGCATTAACAATCCAGGACACAATTAACTAGAAAGATGAAAATAACTGAAGTACCAGTTCCAACATAAAATACTGAATTGATAAACTAAATGTCTATTTGCTCTACTCTTGATCCCTATTCTAGGGATACTTAACCTGCACCATGATTTGTACTTTCGATGTTTATAGTACCATACTAATTATAATAATCTACAAATGCATTACCAGAAACGGCTGGAAACTCACCACTAACATACTTAACTGTAACTAACAAGTCAATAAAGTCTGTCATTAATTTGTTTACTTGTCCATGATTTTTTTTTCTTATTTTGAGAAGAGTGATAGCAAAAACTAAAGTATGGAAGTTACAGAAAATAATGCGTGCTGAGTGACCTGTACAAACCTCTTCAGCACCACAAATAAACCTGTGCTTTGCTGTGCCTGAGGTTCATATAAAGGAGTTGTCCAGAGTCCAGAAACTGTTCTGAGATATGTAAAAGCTTATTAAAACATGATGAAAAATAAGTCTGAGAAGTCTAAGTTTAGAGCTAAGTTAGATTATCTTAAGAATTAGCACTGCACTTAAGTTTAAAAAAAAATCCCTCTGTTTTCTCTTTCTAAATACACTTAGTTTTTTTCTTCCTAATTCTCAGACTCAGTTATGCCTTTGCAGGTCAAAATTTAGCTCCTCCAGACTTTTTTTTCTTTGAATGGCTCTCAGGGCAAAACAGCACAGTCTTCAAAATGGCAAAGATAACATGCTGTATTTAACAGATGTTCCTTTTATAGTCAAGGAAAAAAAAAAAAAAAGGGACAAAACTTCTTCAAGACTTAAGTAGCCCTTCACCTTCAGATATTCCTTCCAGATTATCACTGCAGAGGGAAAAGCGCAAGGTTTTATCAGGTTTACCATGGAGTTTGTTTTCATCAACGGGGACATCTCCTTGCCCGCCATCTGCAAGCTGCATATTTAAGACCTGAAGAGCCGGGGAAAGAAACAAGACTTCCTTAAAATAATCTATTTTTCAGCAAATTAAACAGCAAACAAAACATCGCACACATTTTTTGCATTTTTTTTCCACTAGATGTTAATGGCACAATCAAATTTCTAACATTCCATTTGAAAGAAAGACAGCTATCTTCAAAGTCAGAGCCTGGAGAGAACGTAAGGTAACCAAGATGTGAACATAAGGCAGGTCCTGATAATACTGGAGCCACCAGCTCCCTCATTACCCCAGCAGACTAATATAATATGGAAACTGATCATTACGAGGCTGCAAAAGGAGATAATCTGAACTACCAGGCAATGCAGCAAAGATGAAAGCAGAAGCTGCGCTACAGGTGGCGAAAGAAAAGGCTGTAAAACCAGCCTTATCCTAAACAACATAGTCTGAAGGCATTCATGGCAACATGACCACAGCTCCGCCCCCACAAGAAGCTGGGCCTGTGCATTTCAACTCTGAGCTGCCAAAAATGTCGGGATCAGTGTTCTGGTTCTGTCATTCACCTGTGCCACTTGATCCAAAGGACAGAGCATGCAGAGAGACAACTGAATCAGTTTCTTCAGGCTCAGAAACAATAGCCCAAGTTTGCTCTTAAGCATGTTAGATGACAAAGCCTCTTCATAAGTCTGCCAGGTTCATTTTTCCTGTGTTAATACACTACTTTTCACACCTTGCAGATATATTAAGTAAGGAAAAAAAAAAAAATCTAGCAAAGGGAAATTTGAGAGGTACAACCGCCAAGTTCAGTAAAATAAAGTAAGGATTTTAATTCCCATTTTGGATTTATTACCTGAACTTAAGTGTCACAAATTCATTGTTCTGCTATTAGAGAACACAGAGGCTGTACTTTTCACAAAATCCAAGATGTAATAGTTTTGGCATACCTCATTTTCTGACATCATTCCTGGAGTAATCTGTGGACCTGTCCCCAAAGAAATCACCAGCACTTCTTCCGGCTGAACTTCTGGGATAGTCTCCTGGGAGGATCCTTCATGATCTCCATGCTGATCCATTAGAATATTTGATCTGCTTCTGCTACGAGTTGCTAAAAGAATAATTTGAAACATTAGAAAGCTTTTCCTCATTTAAGGAGGAAAAAAGACAATACCATGGAAATACAGAATGGCAATGTTTTGAATTAATAATACACATACTAAATAAACTTACAAAATGAAAAGTCATATTAGACTTTGAGAGATGGAACTAGTGTTTAAATTTGAGTAGCGAAGTGTGAAAAAGCAAACTTTCAGCAGAGAAGTTTAGAGAAACAAGCCCTACTATGTCCTGTTTGCCTACACAAACTCAGTGTATTACAATCACAGAAAGACCCTTAATAAATTAATTGAGAAAATGAATCATAGAATTCATAGAACTGTCTAGGTTGGAAGGGACCTTTAAGATCATCAAGTCCAACCATCAATGAAGAAGTTTGTTACCAACAAAAAAAGGTCTAGGTTCCTGTGGTTTATAACTCTGTTTAATTACATTTAGAAGTTTTTTTCTCCTAAAAAGCAGGGAAATCTTATTCTAACAGGTGCCTCAAACCCAGACACACAATTCAACATTGGGTGGTTTACTTTGATTATTTTGTGACTCCTTATTAGCCTTTTCAAGTAGCCTCATATTCCCACATTTGGCACCATGGAAGGAAAAACGCCCACATGGAATTAGGATTTCTAAGTATGGCAGCATGACACCAGTTATTTCTTTATTTGATCCAGGCAAAACAAGGCAAGTGTGTGGAAGTCACAGCCAAATTTTGATTATCACACAAAAGCACAAAAGGTGTTTTTAAAAACTACATGTACATACAAAATGAGTGTCATACAGAAATCAATGAAGAAATCTGACAAAGCAACTGATTGCCAAAGTAAACCAAAGGCATGCTTAAGTCATGTTTTATAAGTAAAAGATTCACAGAGAAGAATGGAAAGAGGGCGTTACCCACCAAAAGGGGTTACTAGAGTTATATGAGCTGAAAGATTGGTAGCAGAAGTATCCCAGGCAGTAATGGCTGCCAATTGCTGTCCTGGATTTCGAAAGCATTAAAATGAAACAAAAGAAATAAAAACTTTGAGCAAAAACTATTTTATACCATAAAATAAATGCTGTTGTGCCACTACTCTATAGGCCTAAGACCAGAACCATTCAGAAGCAGAATTAAAACAACATGGGATAGGTTTGTTTTGGGGTTGGTTTTATGGGTTTATTTGCCACTTATTGGGCTCTACATATTTTCATCCTGTTACACGGTAATACCAAATCTCTCAAACAGAAATATCCCATGTATTTATATTCACGTAAATATACACTGAAAAAGAGTAACACACTTCCTATTTTAAGAGAAAATATTATTGAAACGGAAAAGTTCAAGACCTAGAAATCCTATTGAAAAAGAGCACAAAAACCCCAACAAACATAAAACTGCATTACAACATACTAACAAATGGAATTAGACCAGGCAAATAATGGAGAAAGAAGAAAGCCGCTCTTCTCAGTGCATACTCCAAAAGTTCTGCTCTTGCTTTTCCATCCTCCTCCACATTTGTGCTCTCCTGAGACACAAAAATTTTAAACTTACCCTGTCCAACTAATTGTCATCGCTTCCATCTTACCACTTCCCTAAGCAATCTTCCCTCTTGATCTGCTTCCCATCTTCAAACTTTCCCTTTACTACTATTGCGCTAGCCTGACTACCAGCAACTACAGTATTTTTCTCAAGTTCAATCCAGAGTGATGAAGCTCACCATACTTGCATCAGAAAGTTACCTGGCTTTCTATGCAAAAGAAAATTCTTCACCATCTACACAGAAAAAGTAGGAATTGAAGGTGTAGTTGAAGAGTAACCCCAAGAGACGACTGAAAAAATGGCACAGAAAATGGATCTGGGTATCAGAAATCATGCAAGAAGTCTGCTTGCTCTCCTTACCTATTGGTAATCGATTTTTTTTGTTAGCTGGAGTAGTTGCAGGAGAAAGTTGTGGGGTATTATATGGAGTCATTTCAAGGCTGCTGCTTTTCCCTGGTTTGTTCTGGGGCAAGTTTGCCAGCAAGTTTTCCAAAGCCATCCGATCTTCCTTAAGTTGATCGCTTGACATTACGTTCCGCATAAAGCTAACCTAAAAATTTAGAATTAGTGTTGGTAAGAACTGCGATGTAAATTATCAGCCTTGTTTATCCTGTCTGTAAACACATCGGGACAAGCTTATACTACTTCTTTTTAAGAACTTAAGGTATTACCAGAGTAGTTAGCTGGCTGTATGTCATGTAAACCACTGTTCTACTCAACCCCTCCAGAAGGTTAACAGAAGACATTGGAGGAGTTTCAACTGCACGCCCATCAATAACTACATCCAGGAAAGCAGCCACACAGCTCTGCAAAGAGAAGAAATAGTTTTTAAATGAGAGACCATTTACTAGAGAATAAACTCTTAAAGAACATAAGTTAAGACAAGAGTTAAGTAGTTTACATAACGATGTAAGTTTTGCTTCCTACTTTTAAAATCTTAAGATAAAATACACATATCATTAAAATCATTGAAGAGCAAGCAAGAAAAGCATGCTGTTAGTTTTAGCATGTCTTCATTCCCTTTCTGCATTCAAAAGTGTTACTTACTGAAGTGTCTTCTTACAATTTTTAAAAAATTAAACTGTTTTATGGCAATTAAACTGCCCCTTCCTGAAGAATCTCCTGAGCACAGACTAAAAGTGAAACAAGGAAGCAACACACAGTATCACTTTCTAATCTGATTGAATGTTACTTGTATAATAAATGTGTAACTTTGTATGATGACTGTGTAACAATTATAATTAGCAAAAGCCTGGAAGTTACACAAGCAAATCAACAGGTTTTTTTTTAAACATGACAAAGACCATTAGTTTCACTGTTCTTCTGATGAAACTAATTTCAGTATTGCTATGGATGATTCATACTAACAAAGGAAGAGCTGAACAAAAAAGCAAAACTACGCAAAAAAGGAACAGAAGTTCCTTGCGCTAACAAATTCCTTGATTTTAAACCAGACTTCATACGAAAGTTGTCTTCAGATCAAAATGTTTTCTTTAGGTTCAGTAGAAAAAATATGGATGGTAATTCAGTATTTCAGTTTAAAAGGTAACTTGCTTTTATTTCCTTTTTGTATTTTCTTTTAAGAAGTGTTATGTCAGAGTAGAAGCAAGAACCCCTGACCCTTAACTCGAGTACTCGAGATTTTGTTCCCAGCTTTGTGCAGGATTTAATCTGATTTACAGTACGTGTAACTCAGAAATTAAACGCTTAGTAAGTCCTTCGCAATGTCTGAAAAAAAGAGACTGCAGAAGGATGAAGCATGTACACGATTGCTAGCTTTTTTTAGTCTGGATTCTTACTTTGTCAAATTTAGCAAGGTTGCTCTTCATACGTGGATCCCCCTCTTCAGGACCTGTCATTGCTAATTGCTGCAGAAGTCTCCCAACCTGAAATGAAAGAGAAGTATCAAGAATAAGTATTTCAAAACAACACCATGATGGATCCAATTATAAAAAAATAGTTAAGACAACTCCTCCATTCTAATTTTTTTTTTCATTTAATACTCTGAGAAATACTTGTGATTGAGTGGACAGTCTTGTGCTCGCTTTCAGAGCAGAAAAAAATGCAAGAAGCTTTAGAAAAAAGCAGTCATTGCGTTTTACAAGAAAATCTGCACACACAGTATGCTACGAGCACCCATACTTCCCCCCTTCCCAGGAACAAAGCACGTTTTGTTTTCACAACACGTCAGAATTGAGAGTTGAATCTAGGTCATCTTAAACCTAGAGATTTTAAACGGCTGTATATCTTACTAAGAATATGTTGGAGGGAAAAAGAAAAAGGCAAGAGGGCTAACTCTTGTTTCAGAGCACGTATTCCTTACTAATCTCCAACCGCATAACAGCTCTCAATTTTAAAGAGCTGCCAACTGCAAGCTCTGCTACAACACACAAGCAGTGACACAGGAGAGGATTGCTAATGTATTTTAGAAAAACACTGGCAAGGCTCTGTCAGTAACAGTCTAGGTAAAACTCACCAGAGCAGTTACACTGTGAGAATCACCCACTGTCCAGTTTATAGACAACACGAAAAAGTAGGTTTTGTTACTTGTGTGGGGAACATCCTCAGTCAGAGATTGTTGCTTAATACCTTCAGATTACACCTCTACATACTGCCATTAAATTGTCCAAGTATTTGCACAACAACAAAAATTTGTCACAAGGGCTGGGGAATACTCCAAGATCTAATGATACAGTAGATAGCTACCCACTAGAAACACTGGTCATTACTGCTAGACAAGAAGGTTTTTTCAGCAAAATATTCCATTATTTTCTGCAATACCTGGCATAATATTTAACATTAGCAAGAGCAGCACAACATTCATTTACATTCCAGAATTCATCTTATAGTCACTTTTACACTTTAGCTCCCATCCCTTACAACAGCTTTTCTAAAGTACATTTGCAACTCTTCTAAGAGATAAAGGAATCAATTTTTTAAGTCAATATTTTAAGCAACCAGATAAACTTTAGAGCATGCCTTTTCAGCAACAATCAACACAATTATTTTGTTAGCATTTGTCTTATGGGTAGGAGGGACAGTACCTTCACCTTTACTGTAGTAACATCAGTTCTAGTGGGAAAAAAAGGGCCAAGAAGATTTCTCATACTCTTTTTTTTTTTTTTTTTAAAGACTACTTTAAAGAGAATCATACCTGCATCAGATTAAATCTTGCCACCTCATTTATAGGAGCATCAGAAATTATCCCGTACTGTTCTGGGTTAACAATTGCAGGACAGATGAAACATGCTAGAAGAAGATCTGTGCACATTGCTCTGACCTCCCCAACCTCCAGCCTGTCTACGCATGACAGTGTTTTGTACATTTGTGACACAATCCATCTCAAGCTGTGAGGAAAACAGTAAGTGTTTTGTTTGAGATAGCCAATGAATTTGTTCACCAAGGTCACCAGCTTGGCCTCATTGGAGTCAACCATCTCTTGGACTCTTTGCTTGAACTTTTCTGTGCCTTTCTCTCCAAATAACTTTTCCTGTTGTACTGGAGAGAATCTCTCAATTAACTTGTTTGGATCAGTTTCCAGGTGGTCTTCATCTTCAACTAGAAGCTGCATGATTGGCTCATGTAAAGTTGCAGTAAGAAAAAGTTTTGCAGAAAAGAGTCCTTCAGAGAAAAGTTTGAATAAGATGCTGAATGCACAGGTGCCTCGTCTCAACAGCCGTCTAGGGTTGTCGCTTTCCTTGAGTTCAAATTCTATCAAATAACGGAGGACCTGGAGGAGGTAGCTCTCATCCTCCTGCATGATGCAATTGCCATAAATGGAGGTAAAGACTGTGTGAATGACACTCTGAGTGTTGTCCTGGTTGAGCTTCTCTCCGGCAACCAGACAGGATGCAATAAGCCTAGGGTTCTCTCTCAATCTGTTTAGGAATTCTCCGTATGCAGTCTCCTGAAATCCCAACTGCTTATAACCATCCACAAACTGCGTGTCCTCCAAGATTTTAGCATGCTGGCAACATTCAGCAGGAGAAGCTTCAGCACTTTAAAGAAAAACATTGAAACAGCTTAAGTAACTCTTAAGCAAACAAACTTCATAAAAGATTCCATGTGGTCAATCTATTAACATGACTACCACCAACAAAAAAAAGTCTTTCTATATAGTTAATACAAATGATTTGCAAATTCATGAATAAGTAGACTTTGTTCCCATAACCTATGAACAGAAGCAAAACAAACACATATATTAAAAAAAAGGTAGCTTAAACAGCCAGTAAGTAAGTTTCAGGTGAGTCAGATTCCCTAGCTGAGATTTGCTTTAAAAACTTACTGTTTTTATGATTTGTACAGCAAAGGACTTCAGATACTAAGTGTGAAAAATTGGAAAGATTTGGTGTAATTCATGGAAGTTTAGGAGCTTGTTGTCCCCAGAACCATTCCCACCCCTCCAAGTCACCTTGTTATGATCAGTCTGTCCAAGTTAATCCTTTGCTGCTTGGAAATCCATGCTGTGCGGTACAGCTTTTCAGCTGTCTTCAACACATCTGCATTGAGCCTCTGAATAAGTTGCTTTTCTGAGTTTACATACAGCCGTTCCTGCTTGAGGTGATGAGCCAGTGTGTGTATATCCAGCTTCACCATCTTGGGCAGCGAGCAGGTTACACAGTACTCACTGATAGAAAGGGAGAAAATGAAACAGGTGAATTCCAACCAGTTAGGGAACAAGTTCTGTCAGCCCCAATGAAGTGATAGGCAGGTCATAAACTTACACTTAGCAGTGAACACTGCTGTGCCCCTTCCATGTTAGCACATTAATAATGTTCTCTCAAATCCACAGCCTACCACTTAATGACCGAGTCACTCTTTCTTAATGCAAGGTTTCCTAATTGCCGATTTCATTAACCCCTTGTTATGTCAGCACATCAGGGACACTTGCATAGTAGCAAATGATATTTTCAACTCACACTCATGAACTGAAATAGTAATACAGTACAGCACTACAAAACTCCCACACCACATCTCCAATACAGAAGATAAGAAACTGGCCATTACTTGCAGAGATGTGGACCTTACTACACTTTAGGTGACACAAGCTCAGGGAGAGGAACAGGAGTCCCATTCCAACTCACTGGTGAATAGACAAAAAGATTTCTGCACTTACTACTTTGTCCTAAAGCATGCTCACATAACGCAGCACTATCCAAGTACCTGGGTGTGGTTATCTCTGGCCCCTTAAAACAAATGCCCTCTCTCACCTATGCATAAGAAGCACCAAGCTCCCAATATTGGTCTTCTCTCCTAAAAATTTTTAAATAATAGTAATATTACTAATAAATAAAATAAATAAAAATAAAGGAGTCTTAATACCCAAATAAGGCAGAAGTTAGAAGTAAGTCTGGAGACTCTGCTCAACAGTAGAATTCATTCAGAAAAAATTCCTCAAATATTTAAATTCAGAAGACTATTTCTTTGGGCCACGATCCAAAAATGCTGTTTTAAAGAGAGAAAAACTGAAACAACTGTAGGCTTTCATAGCACATCAGGGACAAAAATCTACACAAACTACTGTTATGTCTCAATGTAACATCAGCTCTAACTTCCTAATCAGAAAACATCCTAGTTACCAGCTAGCAGTTAGACAAAGAAAGAGTACCACACCATCCAAAGCAAGTTCAAGGAGCTAAACCATTTAAAAATTAACTCTGTGGAAGAAAAAGAAAAAGTCAATTGCATTAATGCTGACAAGAGAAGGGGTAGAATCATGTAGATCAGATTATGTTTCCATGGAATTAATGATTAACTGCTTTATGTCTTCTTCCCCACCAGAACTAACAGCCATAGTAGCTAATTTGGGAAGAAAATGGGTTTGATCCAGATATAATCTCTAACAGCTATCTGTCAGATATATTGGTAATGGATGTATGTTAGAGTTGTCAAGGGATCTGATGATGAACCCTTCAAAGCCATGCCACAGTTAAATGAAAAACTTACTTCCCACAACCTGTAGTGACTCTAGAGGAGCTTTGCCTCACAAGCCCATTTAGTCCGTGCTCAAAGAACTACAAATAACGTACCATGCACTGCCTAATGCTCTCCCCTTTCAGTGTTTTAAAGATCTGTGGTTCACTGCTCAGCATAGCAGGAGATGATCCTCTCTGAAGAATACAGATTAGCTCCCTAATTAGGCACAGGTTTTACATTTGTTGGGGTTTTTTTTTCAGTGTGTGGAGAAAGCCTGATAACCAGGTGCACTGACAACCATCACTGCTCCTTGCATGTGTAATTAAGTTCTTCCATCTATAGTTATAAACTCACAACCAAAACCCTAGCACAGACAAAAAGAGATGCTGCCACAAGCCTTTAAGCGTAAAAAATTGCAATCTTATTACACCTGATGGTTTAAAAGTCATTCCTAGGAAATACAGACAACCACGTATATAAACCTTTCAAAAAAAACCCCCACAAAACAACAAAAATACACACTCAAAAAAGCCTCAAAAGCCCAAACGAAAAACCCAGCAACCTTAATCAGTGGTTACAGCTCATGCCTCCAAAGATGAGATTAAGCAAGGAACTTGAAGGACGCAATAATTTAGATGCTTTTAACTGGGACAGTCTCAAAGAAATGATTAGAAAAGGAAACACTGACATTACTGCCAAAGTTCTTTGAGAAACAAATAATAACTTCTTGCAACAAATTTATTTTTAGTCACAGAATTTTAGGGCTTGCAAAAAAAATAGCATTAAACTTGATACTGCCTGCAAACACAGTAATAACTAGTTATTAGGCTATGAGCTATTGATATCAGCCAAGAAAAAGAAGTTGCTTCCATAAAAACATACATACACGAGATCTGCAGAACTACCTTCTGTCTTTTCAGACACTTTCCACTGTAAGGCTGTACTTAAGAGTTGCTCATAGTTTATCTAACTTTAACAGTTTTAGTTTACATTTTCCATTTTCAGGTGTGTACCCACAGGCTCCACTTTTCTGGACAGAAAGTTAGCCCAAGTGGTTCTTCTGCTTGTGAGCAAGTTTTGGGAAGGAACAGGGGACCCATATGCAGTACCCATATGAATGGCCTGTTGACTTCACCTGCGTTCCTATGCCTTTGCCTTGCCAAATTTCAAACTAGTTTCTATTTTTGTGTCACTCGTTATAAACACATTTAACTGTAGACAAGCCGATTAAACGGCTTCTGAGGTGTCTCATATACTTACAAGTAAAGTTATTTCTCTCACTTTCACTCAGTGTCTTTTATTTTTTTCACTAGAGAAGATGTTTTCGGGATTGGGGATGGGTTAAGTGCTCTGACAGCTTTCAGCCTCTGAGGAAAGACTGTTCTTGTCTTCCATGGCCCACAGGTGGGAGCAAACTCCAAAAGCCCAGTCAGCAGAAGAGACAAAGGTGGCCTGGAAGCAATATACTTTTTCTGGTAAGTTACGCTTATCAAAATAGTAGTTAAATTGCTGGTAACCTTTTCTGGAGCTATAGACAATAAAAAAACCCTAAACACCACACCAAACTCAGTTAATACTCAGAAAGCAAGTAAGACTCCCACAGTCCAGAATCCTAATACACATGCATATAATCCACCTGTCCAGCAAACAAAAAGAGCAACAAAATAGTAGAAAAGTTCAGACTACTGGAGAACAATACTGTACCATTTGTGATGCCACACACAAAAAAAAAGAGGACAGTATGGGCCTTGCACATACTCAGAAAGTGAAGTTATCACCTAACATACAAACGATTTGGACATCTCCTCATGACAGAGCATCACAGCAATACAACAGAGACACTGAAGCACTGAGTAACTGTGAGAAGTTGCACACTGCTGTGCATTTTAATTTTTCATAAACTAATTGCCACCGTGAACTTCAGGCCCAAAACAAAACAAGGCTCCGAAGACTACCGTTACCTGCATCTGCACTTCTAAATATACTGGTCCCATGACTACTTGATAATATCCTATCAATTGGCCACTACCCGCGTGTCTATCTTATCTGTCTCTACTGTAGAACATCAGAAATAACAAAAGCAAGAGGGGAATTGATTTGGAACTGAACCGCAGCAGGTTAGTAAGTACCACTGCTTTGACAAGAACTATGAAAATCCACAGGATTTTCCTGTGGATCCACAGGAAGGCAACTGCATCACAGCAGTTTTACCTTATGTACAAGAAAAAGGAAACAACAGCTTCCCTGTCTTTATAATCCTTCATGAAAATTAAACTAATTTGACTGCTACTAAAATACGCCTCTAGGAAGAGGAATGTCTCATTCTCTCCCATTTAGCAGTTTTAAAAAACAAATTATTCTGAAGTCACACAAGTACAGCAAGCAACAATTCAAACAACTTTGTCTTCACCTTAAGTTTCTGGCAGACATTTGAGAACACTAGAGATATAAAGCAGGTAGTTTAATACATACAGTACTTCAGCAGGCTTCAGATGCACTAAAGAAAACTTGCAGCATAGTAAAGAAAACCCCGAAAACCTAGTTGAGCAAGACGCACGTGCTATTAGTCTGTTCAGATATTGATACTGCTAACACAGCCTGTCTTGAAAGAAGAAATTATTGTATCGCTAACACCTACATGACACACACTGCTCCCCTCCAAAAACCTCTTCACTTTATGA
Source organism: Himantopus leucocephalus (assembly GCA_003993805.1). Taxonomy (NCBI): domain Eukaryota; kingdom Metazoa; phylum Chordata; class Aves; order Charadriiformes; family Recurvirostridae; genus Himantopus; species Himantopus leucocephalus. The sequence continues at coordinate 11,382,198 of RSEF01000017.1, forward strand.
TCAGTATGAAAAGACAACAGTTGCATTCTCTGACCTTCCCAGGCTACACAACGTTCACTCCATGCCAGCATTCGGGACAAGAGCTGTAGAAGCAATTAGCCACAGTTACATATTTGGTAACACACCACAGAAGGCAGCATTAGAGCAGAGCGAGCGGCAGCAGCTTCAGCTAGTACTAATTCCAGAAAGTTGTTTGTCAGATTACCTTATCAGTTTCTCACAAACAAAAAGGTGCCCATAATTATCCAATTACCTGGTTTATGACTACCATGCCCCATACTTGAAATAACAGATGTCTGTACATAGTCGTATAAAGGAGACAGTTTAGGAAATTTAGATATCCAAGAGTCTGCTGTGGCTGAAGAAGCAACAGATATTAAAAAGCTCCTGCTATGTGCAAATTGTTTTTCAATACTGGAAATTTCATTTTGATATGAAAACATTTCAATTTTTAGTCAGTTATTTCAAGACTGCTTAGTAATCTACCAAACGCTCTGACAGGGTAAGCGAAGCATAGCACAACAATTCAAACAATTTCACTTCATGATGCTCCACCATATCAACAACAAAGATTGCATGACCCGACAGCATCTAAGATGTTTTGCCCTGCTATCAGCATGACATAAGTTTGTTCAGAACCCGAGAAAATCTACGCCATTGATGAACGCAGGGCACAGACTGCTTCCTATGTTTAAAAGTCCTGGAAAACACTGCATTTAATCTTTAGGTACTGAACTCCAACTTACAAAGTATGTGGTTTTATACTGTGGTGTACAGGAACAAGCAACATCTCTATTGAATATTTCTGCAATTGAGTTGACAGAGAAGAGATTAAGCAAAGTAGTAAATACTGCTAGTGCACCAGGTTCTTCTTCCTCCTCCTCCTCCTCCAGCATTTCCTGCTCAGGGTTATTTGCTCCTCCTGAGTCTCACTATGCAAGACTCGACTTCCAAAGCAAGTTTGGGCAGATCTAACGTGGGCAGGGCAGGGCAAGACAAAACTGAAATCACTCCATCTTACTGAAAAATAATTCCTAAGCAAGCTTGAATAGCTTCCATGCTAATCCACCCCAGATGAAGTACCTCTTTCTTCATTAATATTTATAGTAATAACTAACAAGCCTTCTTTATATAAGCTAACAGCCTATCTCCCAAAGTTGAGCTAAAAAAATCCATTTTTCAGTAAGATAGTTCACCATGACTGAGTTCTCTGCTGAACTCTCATGATACAATACCCGCCATCTCAAAACATGTGTACAACACCCAAAATGCATTTCAATTTGCTACAATTCAACTCTCTAATCAACATTAATAAGAAACTCCTACCTCAAGTTTGTTTCTGCCGAGTGGCTGCTCTGCAGCTAGCATTGAACATACTGTCTATTCAGCAAGTTTTATGGGCAAGGAGCACCTCACTTCTCATGCCCCTTAACAGAACTTATCAGTAATGCACAGGATCAGTTGGCTACTAAATTATCTATTACGGTATTACTGTGTTGCATAAAATCAACAAAAGCATACAACCATGCTAAAACCTACTCCAGTTGCTCATGGTGCTAGAAAGAGGAGTTCCCCTTATGTAAGGAGTAGACTAATAAACTTTAAGTCAGAAGAAGTGCAGAACTCGAAGCTGCTCAAACTGACAAAAACATCCCGTTCTTGGCCCCTTCTCTCGAGACTAGCTCCCTTCCTCGTTGTGAAACATCCCATTTGTGGTCCACCATGAAGGGTAACCGCTATTAAGGACAGAGCATATTCTCCAGGACCTGACAAATCTCACACCAAAACCCTCACGTGCAGTACCTTAAATATTTTGCACCCCTCCACAGCAGCAGCAGTTTAGAAGTCCATTTCCTAAAACCACCATCCTGCTGCTTTTACAGAAGCACAGTATTTCAGATTTCATGTGCTATCTGTGCTATTCTCCCCTCCATCATCTTCAAATTGCAGCTTTTACTTGCGAGGCAAGTGCATTGTCCACAAAAATAGCATTCTACCTATCAGTAAGTGTAGTGTCACATGCTTGGTTCGAGAGCTTAATCGTAACAGCTCTCCTCCTTCAGAGAACAGTATCATGACTTTGCAAGAAAAAAGACAGATACTCGTTTGATCAAGCTCTTCAGCACTAAGGGTCTATCAGTAACAAAAAAAAAGGGAAGTCACCATACTCGTCAAGTTACAAGTTTTAAACCTGCATAACAGGAAAGCCATAAAGGAGAGACGGCAGCGACATTCACGCCGATAGCGACTCGTTGCCCAATCCCACAGTGGCCGAGAGCTGAGAGGGCCCCAGCCGCCAAGTGCTTCAATTTTTCGAATACCTCCGCAAACCTCAAGAACTACCGGTTCTCGGACACTAACATGGCAGGTAGGGCTGGCTCCGGCCGGAGGCGGCTGACAGAGAAAAAAGGCACAGATAAACACTCGAGGAAATCTTACGGCCAACTTCGCTCCGTCCCCCCCGCCGCTCCCAGCGCACCAGCCTTCCCCCCGCACACGGCTCTGGGACAAACCCCCCTCCCCGGAGTTAAATATAAATAAATACAGCCTACCTACCCGCGGCTGGGTCCCCCCCCGAGAAGACGCCGCCCGCTTTCCCCCTCGCTCCTCTGAAAAACCGAAGGGTTTTGTCAGGCCCCGGGGCCGGCGGGATGGCCGCGGCCTCGCCTTCCTCCCCCTCCCCGCCGCTCCCCCCCTCTCCTCCTCCTCCTCCTCCTCAGAGCAAGGCGGGGAGAAGGCGAGAGGAAGCCACACGTTACCGCGGAGCTGAGGGGGTGAACGAACGCCCGCCTTACCCGCCCAGAGCCCCGGCTCCGCCGCCCGGCTCCCGCTGCGGCCCCGAGCCAGGCGCGGCGCGGCGCGGCACTGCGCAGGCGGCGGGCGGCGACGGCGGCCGCGCTCCTGGGACATGTAGTCCCTTGCCCGGCGACATGGAGTCCCTCCGTCGGGGACACGGGAGTCACTTAACCGGGGATATGGAGTCCTTTGGCCGGGGTCGGGCGGAGCGGGGGCCGCCGGCGGAGCGGAGCTCCGCCGGTGGCCCCCGCTCCGCCCGACCCCGGCCCATGCCCTCCCCTCAGGCGCACCCCCCTCTTCCCGCCCTGAGGGAAGAGCCATATTGAGGGGGTTTTGATGTTGTTTTGGTGTTTCGTGAGGGGGATAACTGGGCACCGGGCAAGCTCTTGGCCGTGTGGCAATATAGGTAGCCATCACTTATCTATAGGACATCTCTATATGGTGCGTTTCATCTCCAGAAGGACATGTAAGATCTATGAGCGTCGGCCATTACAGCGGGCCAAAAAGCACGGCGAAAGCGGGTACGGCGAGTGCGAAAGCACGGCTTCCGTGTGGGGCAATCTAGCCTACAAACCAGCAATTGCTTCATCATAAATAGATCACTTCAGCCTAAGATGATTAATGCAATGCAGTCAAAATAATTCTCATTTTGCCCCTCTTTTCGAGATTCTCAGAAAACGTACGTCTCTCGCTGGCACAGGACAGGCCCTGGTACAACCGTACAGTTGAAAACGAGAGGCTCAGACTGACAGAAGAACGTGGTAAGGTCACGGTGCGACTGATCTGCAGGGACGGGGATGGAGTCCAAAGCCACGGGATCGCTCCTCATAACACACTTCAGTCAAATATTATGACCAGTAGAAATACTAGGGAAAACTAAGTAGTAGAACATAATTTGCTACGTGAAACTTTGTCCCAACATAGGATTTAAGAAGGCTGTTCTCTGAGGGGAAACAAGACAGTTGGAGAGACGTAAGTACCATTTGCAGGTAGCGCGTTGGGGAGGGATGCGCCACAGCGCACATTAGCAACGGGCCGAGGCTCCGGATGTCACCCAGTGCTGCCAGCACGCCAGGACGGAGGTGTTCCCAGGCACTCCGTTAAGAAGAAAGGCACAGTAGCTAGGTGTGATGGTGATTTCGGTGGGAATGGGACACCTGAGCCACCACAGCTCCTTGCTTTTGATGCCCAAGTTATCTGCAAAGCTCTTCCCAACAGGCAACTCAAAACAAGAGCCAAATATTTACACTTTCTATCTCTCGCTCTTCAAAATATAGTCTATGTTCCTTTTTCTCAACTGACACAGTTACTGCCCTGAATTCTCTCTGATAAAAGAGAATGTGTTACATAATTGAATTTTTAACATCCAAATAACATTTTAGAAACAACTATGGGAAACTGAAATATAACAAAAAAAAGTTCATCGCACCCAAACACATAAGGCACCAGCAAACTGTTACGTGTGGTACCACACAGCCCGCTGTCAGGCCGTATTCCTGTATTCCCAACAGCAATGCAGAATACCGTCTGTATTTACCACAGCACTCCCCGAGGGAACAGAGGAAAACGAGCCCAGGGCCTAGAAGCATGAAACTGCCCTGTCCCCTGCCTTGTCTGCATGAGGTTTCCTGAGAAGAAATAAAACACATTATTTACAGTTCTCAGGACACATAGCTATACTAGGAGATAATTCTCTTCCAAGGAATAAGCTCAGTAATTTGCATCAGACACCTCAGAATTTTCAAAAGGAGAAGGTCAAATCAATGGGAATGCAATGCAGATATAATTCAATTAAAAAAACCTCAACAACTCAAACCGATATAAAGGACACAAAATATAATTCAAAATAGAAGAAACAATAGCAAGATCAAAATGGCATTTCCAGACATGTGTTGAGCAACAACGAAGTCTTTTGACAACATCTCACTTCGTAATCATAAGAAATCCAGGCAGCTGGGCCAGGCCCTGCTGGCACAAGAGGTAACTTTTTAAAAGTCACTTACACTTGTAGAATGCTGCCTGAATACAGCGGTGTCTTTCTCTATTTGTAATCACTTTTTAATACTGCAATTACCTGAAATTATTATTGTTAGATCTCAGATCTGATACCATCCAAAGGTGAATGAACAACTTTTAATTTCTCACCTTACATCACTCTTCAATCACTCAAAACTTTCATTTTTAATTTGGAGTTCTGTAGTTCTAAGTTTTGCTTTAAAATGTGATTTTAAATATAAGCAGGTAGATCGCATATGTATGCATGATCTGCAGATGTGTAAGCCAACGGATAGCAGGGATGCAGCCAGGCGTGTTACCTGCACAATGCAGGGGTGACCTGGGTGGATCTACACTCCTAAGAACTGTGCCTTCACGCTCCTGGGGAGTTTCCCATCCCAAGAAGCCACCGGGCTGATGTAACCCTGTGTAGTGAGTTACATCTGAGTGAGGACATGGTGACTCAGTGTCCAGATATCATGGTTCAGAAGGTGGTAAGTGCCTTCCTTGAGGGACGTGCTGGCTCTCTGGTTGGGGCCAAAGCAAAGCACAGCATGCCTGCCCAGGGACTGGCCCCGGACAGGCTCCGCACCCTGTGGTGCACGTGGGGACACCCATGTCTCCTCAGGGCTGGCCACCCACATGATCGCCTTTGTCCCCAGCGCTTCTGTGGTTCTCAGGGACAGGGGCTAACAGTGTCTGTCCATGGGCTTAGGAGCCCTGCTGGGCCTGGCCCTACTCGGCTGCAGAAAACCATAGAATGGTTTAGGTTAGAAGGAACCTCAAAGCTTATCTAGTTCCACCCCCCTGCCCTGGGCAGGGACACCTCCCCC
>RSEF01000017.1:11387921-11410457 GCA_003993805.1 Himantopus leucocephalus
TGGGCCTGTGGGCCCATGGGGAGCGTTGGGCCTCGGGGGGGGGAGGGGGAGGCGGCTGGGCCTGTGAGCCCACAGGAAGCGCCGCGCCTCGGGGTTGGAGGGGGGGGAGGAGCGGGCTGTGGCGCTTGAGAAGGCGGGGAAGGAAGGAGGGGGGGGTCGGGGGCCGCTGGTGCTGGCCCCAGCGTCGCCTGACTGCTCCGCTACCCCGCAGTGTGGGCGTCTTCAAGAATGGCCGGGTGGAAATCATCGCCAACGACCAGGGGAACCGTATCACGCCGTCATACGTGGCGTTCACGCCCGAGGGGGAGCGCTTGATCGGGGACGCTGCCAAGAACCAGCTTACGTCTAACCCCGAGAACACTGTGTTTGATGCCAAGCGGCTCATCGGCCGCACCTGGAACGACCCTTCTGTGCAGCAGGACATCAAGTACCTGCCGTTCAAGGTGCGCCCCGAAGACGGGGAGGTGGGTGGCGGGAGGGGGGCCTACATGTCTCGACAGAAGCGGCTGCTGAATCGTGGTGCCCTTTTGAGCAACCCTGCAGTTCTGTAGCCCCCCGAGAGGGTTAGGGTGTAGTGATGTGGCTGTGGTGTATAGGCAACAGTTCCTAGTGTTAGCTAACATTGAAATCATGTTTTGTTACGTATAGACTTTGCTTAATTTTCAGAGAGAAAAAAAAACACTTGGGCAAGTGGGGATAATTCTATGAATTGTTGAATAGGACAGGATACATTGTTCTTTCCAGGTTGTTGAGAAGAAAGCCAAGCCCCATATTCAGGTTGATGTTGGAGGTGGACAGACAAAAACATTTGCTCCTGAAGAAATTTCTGCTATGGTCCTGACAAAGATGAAGGAAACTGCAGAGGCTTACTTGGGGAAGAAGGTAAGTTCATGAGTGCTACCAGTAAGAGCTTAAAGCAGCAGCTCTACAAAACTAAAGATGGGTGGGCTGAATCTGTGGACTAACCTTGCAATCCTAAACTCTGTTCAGTGCTGCTGGCCCCTTGGGCAGCCCAGCAGAATGGGCTCAGCTGATGGTCAGGTTTTATCGCTCTTAAAAGAACAATGGGCTACTTGTTGCCAGTATTGCTATGCTTATTTACAAGCTACATGCTTTTTTACATTTGTATAGTAAAATTGTATTTCTTAATCCAATTATTCAGGTTACCCACGCTGTAGTTACTGTGCCAGCCTACTTCAATGATGCTCAGCGTCAGGCTACAAAAGATGCTGGTACTATCGCTGGGTTGAATGTGATGAGAATCATCAATGAGCCGTAAGTAGCCTATCATGTCCTTCCTGCTGGGGAGGTGGGGGTGGCAGTCCCAGTCCCAGTCTTCTGAATGGGCTGTTCCCTGTACAGAACGGCTGCTGCCATTGCTTATGGACTGGACAAGAGAGAGGGCGAGAAGAACATCCTTGTGTTTGACTTGGGTGGTGGAACTTTTGATGTCTCCCTCCTCACAATTGACAATGGAGTCTTTGAAGTTGTGGCTACTAATGGTGACACTCACCTGGGTGGTGAAGACTTTGACCAACGTGTTATGGAACACTTCATCAAGCTCTACAAGAAGAAAACTGGAAAAGATGTCAGGAAGGATAATAGAGCTGTGCAGAAGTTAAGACGGGAAGTGGAGAAGGCGAAGCGAGCCTTGTCATCTCAGCACCAGGCTAGAATTGAAATAGAATCCTTCTTTGAAGGAGAGGATTTCTCAGAGACGCTTACTCGAGCCAAGTTTGAGGAGCTGAACATGGTAAGTTTAGAACAGTAAAGTCACACTGTCTCAGCTCTAATTGGAGACTTGTCAATGTGCAGTACTTCATGCTGTGACATTGCACTTTGGGGTATAAATAACTTAGTGCTTGCAGTGAAAAGCAGGCAGCTGCTCCTGCCAGGGTGGCTGGGGCTGCGTGTACATTAATGACAGCTGAGGTCTCATCAAGGCTGGTCATAAGTCAGTTGATGTTCTTCCTCTATAGTGGTTGTCCTTTGTACCCTAAGGCCATGTAATTCAGAGGCTAGGCACGTGGGAATACAGTCTTACAGTCCTGTTTTGTGGGTTTTTTTCCTAGGACCTGTTCCGTTCCACTATGAAGCCTGTTCAGAAGGTTCTGGAAGATTCTGACCTAAAGAAGTCTGACATTGATGAGATTGTTCTTGTTGGCGGCTCTACTCGCATCCCCAAAATACAGCAACTAGTTAAAGAGTTTTTCAATGGGAAAGAGCCTTCTCGTGGCATTAACCCAGATGAGGCTGTAGCCTATGGTGCGGCTGTCCAGGCTGGAGTTCTCTCTGGGGACCAAGACACAGGTAAGGACACGTTCACTGCCACCGCAAGTGAGCGTCCGCTCTCAGGAGTGGATATTGGCTATTAACAAATGTAGTAGAAGTTCTTCTGTGGTCCTTAAGAAGCTTGGTGCCTCTTTAGGCTTCAGGACCCTGTTTGCAGTGACGGACTGTTGTGTTTCTTTCAGGTTGAAGTTAATTCAGTCTTGCCTTGATCTGTTACAGGTGACTTGGTGTTGCTCGATGTCTGTCCTCTCACACTTGGCATTGAGACTGTTGGAGGTGTAATGACTAAGCTGATCCCAAGAAACACTGTTGTTCCCACAAAGAAGTCTCAGATCTTTTCCACGGCTTCTGACAATCAGCCAACTGTGACAATCAAGGTCTATGAAGGTAAGCGTCATCTGTTGTGGCCCATGTGACAGCTGGAATCTGTCTATAGGACTCTTGTAGTTGCTACTATCTTGTCACAAAGGCTGTAGGTAATTCCAGATGCTTATGGATATCTCCTTACGGAAAGGAGCTTGGCAACAGTGCTAGGCTCTCTGAAGCTGCTCTGATCAGGCTTCCTGACCTGCATCAAAAGCTGTTCCTAGAATTCTTCTCAAGTGTGCCTTTTTCCATGGTTGCAGCTCTGAAGAGCTCTTCAGAGCATGAGGTGAGACTGTAGATGACAGGTGTCAGGTTGAAATTTAAACCTTGCCTCTAAAAAGTGTGTAGCTAGTGGTTTTACAAAGTACAACCCACAGCTAGGAAAGAAAAACCGTATCTAATTGTGTTTTCCAGGTGAGCGTCCCCTCACCAAGGATAATCATCTTCTGGGAACTTTTGATCTCACTGGAATCCCTCCTGCCCCTCGTGGTGTCCCCCAGATTGAAGTCACCTTTGAAATAGATGTGAATGGAATCCTCCGTGTCACAGCTGAAGACAAGGGCACTGGGAACAAAAACAAGATCACGATTACAAACGATCAGAATCGGCTGACACCAGAAGAGATTGAGAGGATGGTTAATGATGCGGAGAAGTTTGCGGAGGAAGACAAGAAGCTGAAAGAACGTATTGACTCCCGGAACGAGTTGGAAAGCTATGCCTATTCCCTGAAGAATCAGATTGGGGACAAAGAGAAGCTGGGTGGTAAACTGTCCTCTGAAGACAAAGAAACAATAGAGAAAGCAGTAGAGGAAAAGATTGAGTGGCTCGAAAGCCATCAAGATGCAGACATTGAAGACTTCAAAGCAAAAAAGAAGGAGCTGGAGGAAGTTGTTCAGCCAATTGTTAGCAAGCTCTACGGAAGTGCAGGCCCTCCCCCTGGTGAGGAGGAGGCAGCAGAGAAGGATGAGTTGTAGATACTGGCATCTCCGAATGTTGTGTGTGTATATATTGGACTCAGGAACACTTGTTTAAAATATTGAACTTTAATTTGGAATGTAACTCTGAATCTTCACTCAAGAGTGGAGCTGGAAACGCTAGCCCAAAGTGGCTGTATACTGCTTTTCGTTAGCAGTTGCTTGATGTCTGGGGAGGGAAGGGTAGCGGGGGGAGTGTAAATGCGCAATGGGGTTAGAAATATTGGCTATTTAACAACTTGGTCATGTGAATTTGGTGTAGAACTTTTCTACCTGAAGTGACCACAATAAATTTGTTATTTACACTGGACTCTGCTTAGTTTTGTGTTTTCCATTACCCTGTTACAGCAGCTTGTTGTAACCAGCCTAAATGAGAGGATTTGGATCAACTCTCCCCCCGCCTGAGGGAACCTGACTCGGGCCTGTTTGGTGCTGACAGATGACTCTGCTCTGTCTACTCTGGGTGCTGTGAACGGCTCCAGCAGTCTGGGATCTGTCTGGGCTCTCCTGCTGATGGTGCTGGATACTTATAAACCTGCTGCTGGGATGGGACAGACCCTCCTAAGGAAGGAGGTGGCACTGGGAGTGATGTGCTCTCACATTGCTGGTGCAGGGCCTCTAAGTGTCTCGCTGTGGTGGTGTGTCAGTGATCAGAGCTGGGGTAGAGCTACTGGAAGCAAACTTTAATGCAAAGGAGACTTGGCTTAACTAAACTGTACCTTTTCTGCAGTATTAGAACTATTTTTAGGAGCTTTAGTGTCTCACGTAAGGCAACTGATCAGTGTTCTGAAGATTACACCTAATAAATGTTTTTCTAAAAAAATTGGAATGCAAGTCTCTGTATTTGACCATGATCCTTACCCGATCCATGGGATTAGATGAGAAATGGAGCTGAGTACAGAAGGAACTTTTGCAGTACCTGCGCTAATACCTCCTTAAAACCACTCAGCATTTTACAGTTTCCCTGTTGTGGGGGACAATTCTTTCTGCTTTCTCATTCACTCCTTTTCAAAATAGTGAAAGCTGAAAATCAAATCATTCCCCAAAAATCTTTTTCACAGGGAACACCATGGCTTTGCAGATAGAAGGGTTTTTGGAGCCAACAACAGAAACCATTCCAGGCTCTTGCATTCTGGCAACCTGCAGGCAAGTGACAGTGGCCAAAGCTGCTCTGCAGTGGGCAGGAACACTGTAGCCCCTGTCTGCAGGACCGCGTAGGGACAGCACCTGTACCTCAGTGCCATCTGAGGGCAAAATTAGTTTATTGGAAAGAATTAACTTAATCTGACAGTACTATAGAAGCTGCATAGAGAAGGCTGGTGCTGAGCAGGACCACAGCTCTGCTACTCGATCAGGCTGACAATGCAGTCCCTGTATATTTCCCCCTGCGTGTCCATCCCACCAAATACTAACAGTAGATGCATGACCATGTCTTCAGCGCACCCCTCCTCCTCTGGGCTCTTCTGGAGGGTCTCAGCTGTGTCACCCGCTGACACAGTTGACTCTTTCCCAGCTTTGTCTTCCCAGGTGACAGCTCCCGTGTCTCCGCTCTTGCCAGCGCACCAGGGAATGACACACATGGCATGGTCCAGCCTCCCAGCGGGCAGAGGGGATTCAAACTGCAGGAGCGTCCACTGCTGCTTCTCTGCAGTGCAAAGATGATACATTTTTAAATGTAGCTTCACAGGCTTAAAAAGCATGCTGAGGCAGTGACATCATTAATAAGATTACTTTTCAACATTATAGAGCATTTAGTCTTGTACTGGTGTAACTCCAGTGCAATGATAATGACTACTACGGGGGTGAAGCCCAGGAACTGAGAGAGCGAGGCATTTTCCAAGAGACCAGCATTCACCATTACACAGCTGAGAGAAGTCTCCCTACCTATGTGATACTTGTACGTGGTATCTAGTGTCCCGTCTGGACCTATTCCACCAAAAATGTACAAATGGTCTTTAAACACAGCTGATGAGTGGGACGCCCGTCCTCCCGGGACGTCACCAGTGGCTGGTATCTTAACCCACCTCATGTCATCTGTTGGAAAAAAGTAAAATCATCTATGGTTATGCATTCTAAAAAACCCACAAGTTTTGTTGTTTTAAACAAATAGTGTGGTATTGTAAGCACTTAAGAAGTGATCTTTTAGAAAAAAGGTCCCCCAAAATCAAAACACATCACACAACAGCTATTGCTCTAGAGCACCTATATCCCTACTTACTTATATCAATGCAGAACAGATCATTGTAAAAAATATCACCAGCTAAACCTCCATGGATGAAGAGTTTGGTCCCAACTGCAACCACAACGTGTCCATGCCGAGGAGAGGGGGGATCCCCATGAGTATCTGGCTGGGACCAGGTCAAGGTGGCTGAAAATGGGAGCACACGTGCATTAGGAAAAAAACTCTGGAAGCTCTAAAACCAGCGACCCCAGGGCCCTGCTGAGGCTTCCTAAGGAAGCGCCCCCAGTGAGGTCAGAGTTGAGTTAATGCTGTATCAATAAAGCGCAGACAAGTCCTCCCATGGAGCTCTGTGTGCTCTTTGGGTCACCAGTAGCAGGAAAGAATAATTCAAACTGGAAAGCAAACCCTTTCTGGTGCACACAGGGCTGTAAGAATGAATGGGATGACTCTGACAGTACACAAGCAGCACAGGGTGATGCCACCATGGAAAGGAACCATCTGTTGGGCAAATCACTCCCATCTCCCAGTGTTTCTCAGCCCAGAGCTTTACGCTGCCATTTTGGCCCAAAGTCCCAGTGTCAACAGCAAGAATCATGCACCCATCTGTTTAAACTTGTAGCCAAAGCAGAGGCCAAACATTTCCATGGCTTTCATTGATTCTGAGCTGCAGATCTCCTGTTCAGCAGCAGATGGATTTTGCCATTTGGCATAACAGCCCTTCCCGCACCCAGAGGTACCTGTGTCAAACACGTGAAGCTGCTGGTCTTTGACTGGTTCTGCTCCTTTATCTCCCCCTCCAAACACGTACAGACAGTCTCCTATAGCTGCTGAGGAGGTGTGAAACGTCCTAGGCAGTGGCTGAACACCACTCACTACAGGACTCTCCCAGGTTCCTATTTCTAAGACATTTGATTAACAAAGTAATCAATGCGGTAACAGAAAATGCACTCCACTCCCCTTCCCGAGTGACAGCCGCCAAGAAGGAGCCGGCAGTGCGGCTGGCCCCTGCTGCCTGCCCGCCTCTCCCGCAGCTCCGCACTGGGGGGGTCAGCGGGGCGAGTGCCGAGGCCGACTCTGGAAGGGACCCCCGAGTGACCGCGCCGCCCTACGGCGGGCCGGGGGTGGGGCTGGGCACGCCGCTCCTCGGGCACTCACCCGGGTCCAGCACCTGGACGCAGCTCCGGTTCCCCGCCGGGTGGGCGCCGCCGAAGACCCAGAGGCGCGGGGGGGCGGCGGCGGGCAGGAAGGTGGCGTGCTCGTAGCGCGGCCGCAGCCCGCTCCAACCGGCCGCGGCCCAGCGGTGCGCACCTGCGGGCAGCGGAGAGCGCGGTCGGTACCGGCCCGGCGGCCCCGCGCCGCCATCCCCCCACCCGGCCCGGCCCTCACCCAGCTCCACGAAATGGGCGTCCGCGAAGGCGCCGGCGGGGTCGGCGCCGCCCAGGAGGAGGACGCGGCCGGGCCCGCCGCCCGGCAGGAAGAGGCAGCCGTGGCCCACGCGCCCGCAGGGCCGGTCCCCGCGCGGCGACAGCCGGTACCTGCGGGAAGCGAGGGGCAGCGCTCAGCCGCGGCGGGCCGGGCCGGGCCGGCCCACGGTCCCCCCGGCCCCGCTCACCACTTGGCCGGCTGCGGGCGGCGCCCCGGCTCCAGCAGCGGCAGCGCCCGCGGCCCCATGGCGGGCCGGGCCGGGCCGGGCCGCGCGGCGCTCTCCGGAGGGCGACCCCGGGCGGAAGCGGCTGCCTCCTTCCGGTCCGCGCCGGCCGGAAGTGCCCGGGCTTCCGCTGGCGTCTGCGGCCCGCGCCGCTCCCCGGAAGTGCCGGGCCCCGCTTCCGGCCCCGAGACGCCGTCCCAAGATGGCGCCGCTGGACCTGGACAAGTACGTGGAGATCGCGCGACTCTGCAAGTACCTGCCCGAGAACGACCTCAAGGTGCGGCGGCGGCGGGCGGCGGGCGGCGGGCGGCGGCGGGGTGGGGGGATGGGGCGGGCCCGGGGCCGGCGCTGACCCGCTCCTCTCTCGCAGCGCCTCTGCGACTATGTGTGCGACCTACTGCTGGAGGAGTCCAACGTCCAGCCCGTTTCCACGCCCGTCACCGTCTGCGGGGACATCCACGGGCAGGTAACGGGCCGGCGGCCCCGCCGAGAGCCGTAGGGCCGCCCTGCGCCGCGCCCGGTGGTGTGCGGCGCAGCCCCGGGGCCGGGCCCGCGTCCGCCGACGGGCGCAGCCCTCAGCCTCCACTTCTCTCCACAGTTCTACGACCTGTGCGAGCTGTTCCGCACCGGCGGGCAGGTCCCCGACACCAACTACATCTTCATGGTACGTGCGCGCAGGGCTTGTCCCCATCTCTCGGCGGGTGTTCAAAAAATGAGTTTAAAGTTTAAATCCTTATATGCTCGTTGAGTTTCAGACCTTGTCTGTGAGTGTTGTGTTGCTGCTTGGTTTGGCATACGGATTTTACTTTGTTAAGTATTATTATTTTATTTTCTTGAGAGTTGGGGGTGTTCAGCCTGGAGAAGAGAAGGCTCCGGGGAGACCTTAGAGCCCCTTCCAGTGCCTAAAGGGGCCCCAGGAGAGCTGGGGAGGGACTCTGGATCAGGGAGGGGAGTGATGGGACAAGGGGGAACGGTTTTACACTGGAAGAGGGAAGATTTAAATGAGATACCAGGAAGAAATGTTTTACGCTGAGGGTGGTGAGCCCCTGGCGCAGGTTGCCCTGAGAAACTGTGGCTGCCCCATCCCTGGAGGTGTTCAAGGCCAGGTTGGACGGGGCTTGGAGCAACCTGGGCTGGGGGGAGGTGTCCCTGCCCAGGGCAGGGGGATGAGCTTTAGATGAGCTTTAAGGTCCCTTCCAACCTAAACCATTCTATGAGTAAAATATGAGTTATGTGGTGTACAGCAACAGTGGGAGAGAGGAGTGCGATGCCTGCGTGGCCGAGCTGTGCTGTGGTGCAGCAGCACCCAGCTGTAGCAAGGGGTGTCCTGAGGGCTCACCGGGTTGTGCGTCAGGGCAGCTCTGGGTGAGTGTGGCGGCCAGTTCAAAGCTGAAACTCCGAGCGCCCAAAGAACATGTTCTCATAGACCCAACCGCATACCGGCTTCCCTTCAGTGTTTCATTATGCACTGCGAGCAATTTAGAATGGATGTATCGCTTGTATTTTTACATTTGACTGTTTCTCCATTTACGAATATTTTTTTGACTTGCAGGGTGACTTTGTAGATAGAGGTTATTATAGTCTTGAGACTTTCACTTACCTTCTTGCACTAAAAGCTAAGTGGCCTGATCGTATCACACTGTTACGAGGCAATCATGAAAGCAGGCAGATAACACAAGTGTATGGATTTTATGGTAAGTCTTTATCCAAACGATTTCTGAATGGGGGCTAACGTGTAATAAATGAGTACAGCATCTTCCCCTCTTTCCCCCTCATTTCCCCCTTGGAAAACCTCTTCTGAATGCAGCACTGTCTGGGGCTTTCCTGGGACGGGGTGGCAAGTGGGCTCAGTAGAACTTGAATGTTATCATTTGTTAACACGTCCATTGTGTTCCTGAAGTAGAACGTGTCTTTTTAGTCCAGATCTCACTGCTCTTTTCCTCCAGCATCTAGGTTTTCTGTTTGTTTTTTGGTGCCACATTAAATTTCAGAGACAGAGTGTGTGTTTGTACAGAATGTGCTTTGGTATCTTGTAACAAAAGGCTCTACACAAAAGTCATGTAATTCCCCTTAAGTTTCAGTATAACTGAAAATCAGTGTCACAGAGTGTGCTGTGGAAGTCATTTATTGTCATCAGTGAGCATCTGGGAAAGTGCCACTGGTAAGAAATACGCAGCAGAACAACTGTTTGAAAAACTGAGGGAATTAAATTGCTTGGAAACTTCTTTGTTGTTCTGTGAGGCTTTGATAAAACCTGAGGAAATCCTGGAAAGTATCCAGCACCTGCCACAAAGAGTATGGTCTGTAACATACTTTCTTCTGGATAAGGTGTCAACAAGAGTGACTACAAATGTTCACAGGTCATTTAAGAAACACCTGCCTGTCAGGTTTATTACCACCTTCATGTAGCTTTAAACAAAGCTACTGTAACTTCCGTTTGTGGTAAGAGTATCTTCCACTAGCCCTGGTTGGTTCACGCTTTCTGCCTCAATTCTCCTGTATAAAATTTGCTAATTTAAGCACTCGGCTGGTCTAGCCGAGGGCTGGTTCCCGGCTGGCCAGCTGTGGGAAGCAGCGAAAGCGTGGTCAGCCATGTTGCTCAGTAAGTGGAGACCAGCGGGTGCCACGGTCCCTTCCTGCGGGTGGGCCTGCACGGCAGCAGGACCCGGTGCCTCCCACCGACTGCCCAGCCGTGCTCTTGATAGCGGGTTTGTTACACGTCTGACTTTCCAGTTCTGCTGTAAGTGTTTGCCTCTGATCTTACTGCCTGAATGCCTTCTGACCATTAAGAAGAAAAACATTCTCTGTTTAACAGATGAGTGCCAAACCAAATATGGAAATGCTAATGCGTGGAGATACTGTACCAAAGTCTTTGACATGCTCACAATAGCAGCTGTAAGTGTAAACACATTATGAAAATACAAGTAGACTGTCTAAATGTGACTGCTAGAATTAGTGATCTTTAAGGGTCACACCAGTAGCGTTCTGGGCTGGATTAAAATACTGACTATTCTGCACGTGTCTCTTTTTTTCTCCAGTTAATAGATGAGCAGATTCTCTGTGTGCATGGTGGCCTCTCTCCAGACATCAAGACACTCGATCAAATTCGAACCATTGAACGTAATCAGGAAATTCCTCACAAAGGCGCCTTCTGTGACCTCGTTTGGTCTGATCCAGAAGATGTTGATACGTGGGCGATCAGCCCGCGAGGAGCAGGCTGGCTCTTCGGTGCAAAGGTGACGAATGAGGTAATGATGCTGTTGTATGCAACATAAGTAACGGCAGGTAGGACGTAAATTGAAGCGTTCAGCTCAGTTTGATATTTACCCTAGTGATCGAGGGCACTGCGAGATGATGAACTTCCCATGTAAGACCACTGCGAGTAAGTCATGGTGGTGGAGAAGGTTTGCTCAAGCCAACTTGAAAAAATGAGCCGTTTGAACTTAAGAGCATAAATACAGCTGCCAGGTGTGATAACGCTGATCTTGCTTTTAAAAAGTATAATGCAGTGAGAATGACTAGTGTCACTAGGGTTTGTGTACAGTACTTTTCTAAGGATTTAGGAGAAAAGAATTCTGTACCATTTTTTGTAACAATTCTTGACTTAATTTTTGTTACGTTGGAAAACAGTGAGCAGACTTCTCAGGGCTAACAGACCCTGACCTTCCCAGGCTTCTGAACGAGCTGTGTTAACGAACACAGCCCTCATGCTGTGTCTCTGTGGCCTTTCTGCAGTGCCTTCAGGAGGGGTTGAGCTTTGCGGGTGGCACAGACTCGTGACCTGTATTTCATAGGTGTTTCTCACTGCTCCGGTCTCAAAACCCAAATAGTGTTTTTCAATGCACTGGCTGAAAAAGCTGCTCCGTATTTTCCGTAGCCCCTCGAGGGTGGACGTTTGCTGGGGCTGTGGCTGTGGCTGGCAGCGGGCTGTTGTGCAGGCGGTGGTGATGCGCAGCTGCTGAGAGAAAACTGACCTTCCGTCTTTCCTTTACAGTTTGTTCACATCAACAACTTAAAACTCATCTGCAGAGCGCACCAGCTAGTTCATGAAGGCTATAAATTCATGTTTGATGAGAAATTGGTCACGGTATGGTCTGCTCCAAATTACTGCTACCGCTGTGGAAATATCGCATCAATCATGGTCTTTAAAGATGTAAATACAAGAGAACCAAAGCTATTCCGCGCAGTTCCAGATTCAGAACGTGTAATTCCTCCTAGAACAACCACACCGTATTTCCTCTGAGCCCGTTCCCCGCCTGCTGTCTCCCTCTTCCCTTGTACTGTCCCTTTACAATATACTTTTTATTGAGCACTTTGCTGCTGAAATGCTGCCTCTTGCCTTTTTTATTTTTAAATTATCTAAATTTATTGTGTATTATGGTGTCTGTAGCAAGTTTCTTTTTTTTTTCGCCCCCCTCCCCTAGATTAATTTCAGAGTATTTGTAATACATCCTTGAAATTTATACTACTGCATGTAGTTCTTACGTATTTCTGGGTTTAGATTAAATGTTTTCCTTTTAACAGTGGTGATACCCGGGGAGCAGCTCGGGGTGGTGTTCGGCTTTTTGTTTGGTAGGTTTTATGAAATTTCAGCAGCAAAGTTACTACCTAGTGTGCACGATGGACTCACAGTGTTTGTGTTGTGTACACCTGCGCGGCGCAGAACCGGGTCGGCCTCCTCATAGCTTGTTTTAAGTGGATAAAAATAAAGTGGTCGGAAGGGCTGTTCCCCCCACCCCCCTTTTGTTTTGTTAAAAAATACAAGAATCTGCTACAGCGACTGAATTTGTACATTAAAATGATTGTTCTGATTTTTTTCAGATACCTTGTATTTTTAATAAAGTCCTACCTTACGTCAGCCCCGCCTCCGAGGGGGTGAGGCGAAGGGGCGGGGCGGGCCCGGCGACTTCCGCTTCCGGGGGGGGCGGCGGTTCCGGTTCCGGCTGCGGCCGGTGAGGGGCGCCGGAGGGCGGCATGGCGCGCAGCACTCTCTCCTCCCGCTTCCGCCGCCTCGACATCGACCAGTACGACGAGAACCGGTTCGTGGAGGAGCCCGAGGAGGCGGCCGCGGCCGAGCCCGACGCCGGCCCCGAGGTGGAGGCGCTGCTGAGGCGATATCCTTTGGGCCGGGGGGAGCGGGCGGGCCTCCCCGGGCCCGCAGCCCCTCGCCCCGTTGAGGGGCGCGGCGGCCCCGCCGGGACCGGGCGTCGGTAGCCGGATCCCCGCCTGAGTCGCCCCGGGCGGGGAGGGCAGGAGAAGCGGAGCGCTTCGCCCCTCTGCTCCGCAGCGGGCTGGTGCGTGGCCCCGGAGGTGGCGGTGTCGTTACAGACACGTAAACCGCCACCTCCGGTCGTTGCGCAGAGGCGCCGGCGGTACCGGGGCCGCTGTAGGAGCCGTTTGAGTCCTTGACTTGTGCGCCGCACAGGGGAGGCGCTGCGAGCTTTCCACACCGCCATGCGCAGCTCCCCGGCCAACGCCAAGAGCCAGGCCATGAAGGTACCGGGGCGCGGGCCGGGCGGGGGGCTCCGCAGAGGGTCGCTGGGGAGCTGCGAAGTGGCGCGGCACTACCCCCGAGGTCCCAGTAGCACCCCAGCGCTGTTAGCGAGTACAGCGATACGCCGCCGGTGCTGCAGAGGCGATGCCCTTGTGTTCACCCCTTCCTCCTTCTCGCTCCTGAAACCTGCAGTGAAAATCGCTCACCGAGTTGGTTACAGAACTAAGCCAGCATTTAGCGTCGCCACCGGTCCTCTGAGCATACTTGGGCGAACACCAGTCTTGGGATCGTTTCCAGCTTTGCTGGTTCTCATGTTATTCTCCTTTCCTTGCCTTCGCAGGAGCAGGCCCAGGGAACTGTGCTTAAAGTCCTCACATCTTTTAAAAGCAGTGAAATAGAACAAGCAGTGAATTCCTTAGACAGAAATGGGATTGACTTGTTAATGAAGTACATTTATAAAGGATTTGAAAAACCAACAGAAAATAGCAGTGCAATATTACTTCAGTGGCACGAAAAGGTACGTGTTTGGTGCTCTCTTGGCTCAGCCACGCTCCTTTGTCACTGCTTTTGCCAGAGCCCCCACAAGAGCAGCAGTTGATGGCGGGGGCTCATCCCCGAGGAGCACAGTAACTGGTATTTCCTTCTGTCTTTGGTCTCTTTGAGCTTGGACTCATTAAGCCTTTGCCTGTATTTCAAACCTTACCCTCAGCCGGGGGCAGAGATGAGACTTGTGGCAGGGCAGCGTCTACCGGAGGAAGCATTGCGCTGCCTTCTGCGTCTAATGAGTGCAGCGGCCCCACCGCAGAGAAAGAGCTGGGAGTGGAGCTGTGCTTGGTTGACCGGTGTAGCTGGCAGTGTTCCTGTGGGGCTGAGTATTCGGCCGTGGGCGTGCTCGGGCTGGCTCAGGCCTCACGTACAGAACCACAGACCGGTAGGGGTGGGAAGGGGCCTTTGGAGATCATCTACCCTGGCAGTTCTCACCAGCGGAGTGCTGCTAGCAGCATGCACGTCACAGCTTGGTAGCAGGATTTAGCAAATCCATTTGGTTTTCCACTGAGGTGCGGAGCGGGCCTCTCGCCTTTCTGTCAAGTGCCCGTGGTGAGCCAGTGCGGGGAGGGGGGGGGGGGGGGGGGNGATGTGTTCATCAGCCGACGGCTGAATGTTCCGTCTCTGTGAGGGATGAGATGTGTGGAGCAGCTGCTTGGTGCCACTGCCCCAGGCAGGAATCCCAGTGAAATCTTCCCCAGCTGCAGGGTTTTAGCTGCAGCGCTGGCTGTCAGTGCTCCTCATAGGAAAAATGATCCCAAGGAATGCTGCAGCTCCCGGTACCCCTGGCATGGTAGCGGTGCAGCCGGCCGCTAGTGCCAGTGCCGTTTTCACAAAGTACGGGTTTTTTCCTGTGATATGCAAAGACAGAACTTGTGTAGGGTGACTCCAGCTATTAGCAGCAGGGAAGGAGGAGGGAATTTCTCAGGACAGCAAAGAACAGGTTTCTGCTTGATTTTTTTTCTTCTTTTTTTTTGTTATTGTTTCCACTAGAGACTGTTTTCAGGTAACCATGGGTGGGTGTTCCCAGTGTGTAACATTACACAACCCCACCCTGACTGGAAAGATGACAGTACTCAGAGCATGTAGGCACACGTAAAGCACCTCGTCCTCTTTGTTTTGAAAGGAACAAGGCAGGTCTGAAGTAGGCTGGGCAGGGTTTAAAACCTTGCTTGTGTTCTGCTTTTTGGCACTACCGGTAAGATGTGTGGCTTGCTCAGAGAGGAGTCAGCTGCTCACTAGTAGTACCGGTCTGTCCTCTGGAAGAGGGCTGTCGTCCCCGTGTATAACAGGTGTGGTAGCTTGGGAAGACTCACATGCGTGCAGTGCGTGCAGGTTCTGCTCCAAGCGGACGCTTTGGATTCACCTGTCTCCTGAGGACAGCGAGGTGTCTCACACTGTTACCATTGTTCTCGTGTCATACATTGCAATACCCACTGGGCTGTAGCTGAATTACATCTGCAAAGTAAACACGCCTCATTTTAAGCAGTCAGCTTTACTATTTATTTTTTCATAATCACATCCATCATGTTCTAGACTTTAGAAGGATATGTTATTTACATTGAGGGATGCAAATGAAACTGAAACCAGCCCTTCCCCCTTTCCCGTTCAGGGATACGGGAGGTGAGACATTCTGCATCGTCAGTGACATGTGACATTGGTATCATTCTCTAGATCCAAAAGATGGTTAGATTTTGGGGAATGTATTTTTCCCTTCAGATTTAGTGGTATATGGGTTACTAAATTATTGTATTTGGTTTTGTCTACCCTTCAGTCCCTTGGTTCTTATGTCATGGAGTACATTTATAGAATAGTACTATGTATGTACTGCAGTAATTTAAGGCAAAGATCACTCTCACCTGTATTTACAGAGGGGAAGTGAGGCACAAACTTCCCAAGATCAGAACAAACAAGGATCTGAGTTCAGGTCTGAGCTCCCCCTATTAGCCTTTTAACTGTCGGCCCAAATCATTCGGAGCACACCCTGCCACGAGGAGCCAGTGCGCCAACGTAGACCTTGTCACCACGGGAAGGCAAAGCATCAGCAGGGTAGAAAGCACCTGCAGAGACACAGAGTGGTGGAGCAACCCAAGAACTGTGTTTCCTGTTGTGGTGGTAGCAGCCAGCGTAGAGTCGCGTTGTGGTGTGGGGCTGTGAGTGCTTTGTGCCCAGAGAACCACGGCTGCCCGGCCTGGCGGGCTGGGGGCAACGCAGCTTCATCACAGAGACCCGGCACTGCACCATACAGTTTAGTTCCTAAATGAAACGACTCAAGATGTCTTTAATGTCTGCATGTGCTAGAGAAAGCGAATAAGATTTTCCCCAATTAACTGTTTTAAAAATTTAGAGCAAAAAAGGGGTAGAATGAGGTGAACAGCCCGAGCTGCCTACGTGTGAAAAGTAAGTTTTTGGAGGAGTCATATACTCCTCTGTTATTAAACACTTAATTGCTTGTTCTTTTAAGATGCCTTTTGTGCATGATGCCGTGACTCTGTGTAACACCTCTCCTTTTCCCGTCCCCACAGGCATTAGCAGTAGGTGGACTGGGTTCCATAGTAAGAGTTCTTACAGCAAGAAAGACTGTTTAAGAGACTATTAACTTGAACCAAGACGACGATCAGTTTTGGACTCAGAAGAAGGAATTAGCTGAAATGACACTGGTCCATCTTTATTAGAGATTGCAATCTACTGAAATACTATGGAAACCTCCTCTTGGAATGCTTTTAACCTTAAAGGTGGGGGAAGAGTAAAGGTATTCCTGCATATTCCGACTATCAAGTACAGGAGCCAAGACATTCTCCTGATCCCTTCTTTAAAAGGCAGAGAGAAGGCACGCTCCTACCTCCTGTTACTGTAAGAGAACAGGTGTCTTCGGATGCTGCTTTATCGAAGCGTGATGAAAACAGATCCTGTGTGTACTGCTTATTTAAGAGGTAGCGACGTCCTTGGCAGATGCAAGATCCCAGCAGTGTACGGGCAGGAGAAGTGTCTATTAGAATGATGGTTTTGTACATACAGTCGAAGGACTAATTGGACCGTGGGGTTGGTTTCATTGTAAAGTGCCTGCTGCATCAATAAAGTTCTTGGATCACGAGAGTTAAGTATTTTTTTGCTAAATTGTAAGCCTGACACTTATCCAAAAGCAGGCCAGCAATACACCAATTCTAAGCTAAGGGACCACCTTTACAGGAATGCCCTTAACTCCAACTGTTTACAGAATTTGTCCTCAAATCCAGCTACGCCGGCTCTAGGGAGGGAGGTGAAGCTCAGCTGTTCCAATCAAGGCTTCTAAGATGCAGTGAATAGAATAGATAATCACCCATGGTTTGATTTTTATATTCTTGTCCACCCTAGAAAGTCAAGAAAATACTTCAGGATTTATTTATTTACGTATTAGTGCGTCCTCACCTTCTGCAGGGCTGAAGTATAGCAAAATGAGCTGCTTCCTTTGAGTCAGTACGCACAGATGCATTGCCCTTGATTTGGCCAGGCAGAGGACGCACCTATTCAAACCGTCGCTGTCTCCACCGTCAGTTCCAGTGCCCTCGGGAAGTGCGTTGGGGTTGCACAGCGCCGTGGGGCTTGGCTGGCAGTGCGCGCTGTGGGGCTGGTGGCGTTATCTGCCAGGAAGGAGCCTTCCTTATGGCACAAACGGGCGCACTCCCAGTGAGGCAGCTGCTCCGGGAGCTCCTGCTCCATTCAGTCTTCGGTTTTATCAGCTGCTAAAAGTGCAGCAGCAGCTGTCCCCAGTGAGAGATGATTTTACGAGGCAGAAGTGCTCTGCTTCATTCCTGGCCTAACTCCCTACGAGAAACAGGAGCCTTAATTACACGGCTGACACACCCATTCTTACCATGGGCAGAAGGTGGGGTTTGTTTCATGTTTTAATATCTCTGAATTTTAAATAGCTATAGCATCCCAGTGGAGATAACCAGAACTACAAAGAGAAAGAAATCAAGAATAGGGTTTTGATCCAAAATGTATTGCACCACAAATTTTATAGTGTTTCATAATACAATCCATATTTACAGCACAGAAGGAAAGAAACCAATGGCCATAGAAAGGATTATGTATACCACTGTTTTTATACAAGGGAAAGTGCATTAGCTTTTTAATATATCTATACACACCATTCTTGCTCTGATATCTAAAGAAAATTCAACACTTAAGAACTAGATTTATGGTAAGCTGATCCATTATGAGCTTTGGGATGTTAAATTGAAGTTGTATTAGTGAATATATAATCTAAGAGTTTATGTTGTCACTCTTTATTGTAGGCAGCCTGTACTGCTTTTCTTGCTGTTCAGCAGTAACCTTTCAAGCCCGGATCAACATAAACCAATTAGTCATTCAGCAGGCATCAGCGCGAGCAGAGGGAATCCTGTCCCCTGGTCTCAGGTCCCACAGAAACAGGCCAGGGCAGAGGGATAGTCTAAAGAAAGCGACTGTAGAGAATAAAATCTTCCCAGAACCAACAGGGTCATCCTGCCCCTGCTTTGTTTCGGTACTGGAGCAATTGATATAAACCCACTTTTTGATTGTCTATTTTCATATCAGAGCACAGTTGTACTCTTCCCATAAACTTCCCTATGCAATTGTTAAGTGCCATGGATCGGGTTACTAAGGACTGTGCTTGGACAAGCTTTAGTGTACTAAAAATTCCTATTGGTTTTCTTCACTTTAAATAAATATAACCTAGCTCTCAACTGAGGAGTGTCACTGGTGCCGAGGTAACGGCTACTGCGAGTACCTGTGTCTGGGACATGGCTGATTAACAAAAACTGGGGAGGCCACCTGGGGTCTCGACATGCAGCACATTTACTGCTCCGATAACTGACCTCATGCGGAAGGACACTTCCAGCTTCACCACAGCACGAGGATGCACGGGAGCAGCTCATGTGCTGTAACTAGCATTATACCTTGACTGCCACCGCCAAGGTCATTCAGACCCCTGTTAGCAAAGCAGAGTTAAAAACCTGAACAGTGACCATACCTCTACTAGAGGACAGGTTGAATTTTCTTGACTGTATTTAATAAAAACAATGTTAGTAACACAAACCTCATTGTAAGTGAATTACCAGAACTGCAGCCTGCTCATCGAATTCCAGACATACGTAGTTTTTTGAAAATACATCCCATGTTTAAAAAGTCAGATTTGCTGCTGCTTCCCCTTTTCATCTAGGTTTTGCAGTGGTGTTAATAACTACAGGCAAAATTGTGCTTCCACTCTGCGAGGCAAGTGCCACCTTGGTCCCCTTATGCCTAAGGGGGAAGGAAAGCAAGCTGCTAAACCCAAGATTTATTCATTAAGAGTTGAATTTTGCCCTCAAAAACAAAAGCCTCATGAGCAGCGTTTCTTTTACCATGTAGTTAGGGGACAGTTAACAGCCCACTACATGTTCATAACAGTTTTCAAGCATCAGTATTTGAAATACAGAAAACCACAGCCCAAGAGGCGGATACCAGTTATGAAGATTTGTTGCTAGCAGACTTGGAAGAAAAAAAATAAAAATCAAAGTATTTAGTACCAATATTCTTTATCCTTTGTCACTAGATTATTATTATTTTTTTTAAATAAAAGGTATTCTCCGTGTGCATTTACAATACCTGGAATTCAGCTTTAAAAATTTACAATGGTTTACTACCCCTTCTTCCCAATGCTAACAATGTATGGTACAGGCTAATAGATTAGTTTTAAAGGCGACTGAGTATTAGGTACTATAATTAAGACCATTTTAAATATTATTTTTCTTTAAGAAAAGTAAAATCAGACAACTCTAAAGTTGTGCTCTCAAATTAAATACTTATCATCAACATGCAGCCTTCAGGACTGCAGGCCAGGATATACGCACCTTAAATTACACAGTGATATGAAAAAATGCAAACTATTAGTTATGTCAGTATCACAAGGCAAGGCAGATTTCTCTTTTTGGTTAAAGCTCCTGCTCCTGTTCTTTGAAAGGCTTTTCAAACTGTCCAAAACTCAATACAGTACTGCCAACATTTTTTTTTTTTCATTGCTTGCTTTCCACAGCGAGCCAAGGAAGCTTTGCTGTGCCTAGAGTTACTCAGCTCTAGCCCTCCAAAACAGAAGCTGGAATCGCCATCAGTAACAGATGCACGCGTTAGAAGCTTGAACTGCCAGCACCGGTATTAGTGAGGTTAACATTACCCTTTGGTGCCAAGAAAACAAGACCGATGAGCACAAGGAGCTGACTTCCATTGAGAGACCATCGAGACAACGGTCCCCAAATCCAACCCAGAAGAGGTGTTTCAGCCTGTAGTGAAAATTTCTCCTTGCACAGTATTAGTTTTGTAAACAGTCTCAAAAGTTCTTGTACAAAATACTGCAATGACAGTGATTAAGACACACCTGAATTAGTGTGTTCAGTGTTCTTTTCACAGAAAAAAGTGGCAAGACGCTGACTGCCCGTTTTCAGGTTCCCTTAAGGCCACAGTGTCCTCGGGCTCGAGATTGACGGCCGGATGCTGCCTTTAGGAGATGGCTTTGACCCAAACCATGACATCTAGGACAGGAAAGCACAATACACGTTATGCTAGGTTCACGCTTTTAAGAGGCTGAAAATTGAAAAAAGAAAGAATATGGTACATCGGCATCTCCCCATCATTTGATGGAAAGAACCGTTTATAAAACAGAACGCTGCAGACTTCAAACTGAAGTGAAGATAGTTTCACACAATCAAATCTGGAAGAGACAGCATCCATTTTCCACAAGTGAAGATGACTGAAGATTACACTTACATATATTCCTTTAAAGTAATTACAAATTACAAATCTACAGTCATTTAAACATGGTACCTTTAGTCAATCTAGTATTAAACTGTTCCCTGAACAAGATGGCAAGGGAATCTCCCTCAGCTGCAATCATACACAGACTGAACACGTGCAGCTCACTGAGCGGGCAGAGGTGAACACAGGACATCGAAGGGACTGAGGCAGCGCTCGTTAATGAACACTCACTAACAACCACATAGCCAGGGACACACAGGTCTCATTTTACACAATGGAAAGGAGGAACAGATCTAGGTGTCTAAGCCAAATGTCAAAGTGATAAACCAAGAATTTGGCTTCCTGCTTTTAAACATTTGACTGTACTCCGGCAAGGAGCTTCTAACTTCCCCCCACGGACTGAGTCCGCTGGGAAAAACTGTGCTGTTGCTCCTTCTCTGAAGCACTGAAAGTTGATGTTTCCCTCACTGAAATGGACAATTTCTCAAATGTATGTGATTAGCTAACATTTTAATAATAAGTTACATTTATTATTGTAGCCAACATTCGGAAGGGATACTTTTCATGATCTCCCAGCATCTAAGAATTCTCATTCCATCTGCCGGGAGTCCTGTTACAGACTACAACGGGAACAGAACCCTTACCTTGTACTCCAAAGTTTCTTTAAGCATGTTTTCTTCCTCTTGTGAAAAATTCAGTAACACAGATACAGCTTTAATTAGATGAAATGCCTGAAAGAAACCACAGTATTTTGTTGCTTATGATGCTCTCAGGCTCTACATTCTGGACTATGGTGCAGCAGTTTTTCTGTAGGTTTGGTCACAAACTTTTTAGTCACAACTGCGAAGAGCGGACCAGCAGCCTTCCGTTATCCCCAGCTCCAATAGACTAGGATGGCCTGTATCTTACTTCTTCTGTTTGTGTTTCCTGGCTTTCTGTTCTTTAACATTGGTTTGCACATTTTGGGGAAAGAAGACAAATGGGGAGCCTAGTTAGTTAGAATGGAGAAGCAGCTTGGCTCCTGTGGCATCCTAGTTTTTTTAAGCTTTGAGAAGTTGTCAAACCAGCATGTAGGCAGGAAAGAGTCATGCCATTTTAAATGTACACTTACGTGTATTGACTCTATAGTAGTAATATTCTATCTGGGGCACACAATGCAGCGGTAGTAAAGGAGTCAAGCACTCAGGATACCATGCAGTTTCACAATTATTTCTTGATCTTGCCCACTGACTTGCAATTAAGTCAAGTATATTGCCGGCATGACTTTTTTTACCTTTAACTTTTTTGACACAATGCAGAGAATGTGAAGGAGCTCCAAATGTACCAGGAATTGCCTCTTACAGATCAACAGCAGGTGGTTTATGTCTTTTTCTTGGGTCTTTTTCTGTCTTAAACATACAACCACTTGACTCTAATTACATACTCCGTATGCTTTTTAGAGTAGCGCAGAGGGAATGTCTTGTAGCTTCAGATCTTTAACTTCCAGACATCATCACCACTTAAAAATTCACGTTTCCCTTTCATTTAGTTCATAATAATCTGTACTTCCAAACATATCACTATTAGCTATTTTGCTTCATTGTGCTGAATCAGTCAACAACTTGTTAAGTGTAAAAGTATGGAAACTGCATAGAAGTGTCCTTAGCAGGTAACAGGTGGCAGTTTCTAGAGAAAGAGAGACTTAGAAAGAGAAGGTAAGCATACATCTTTACCTCAGATTCCCGGCAGGACATGAATTTTAGTACAACATGTTTAAGGTATTCAAAGTTTATCTCCCTTGAGTCATTTAAATCAGAGTTGTTTGTGACAGTCACAGAAGCATTAGGCACTTCAGAATTTACTTTTTCACGTACTTCAGGTATCTCACTGTCAGGCCTTATTTTCTAAAAAATGAAAGAGAGAAGTACATTGTAGACTGTCAGCTTGACACTAGGAGAGGATCCGGGTCTGAGAGCAGGCTTGTATCCACAAGGTGGGTACAACCTGGGCATCAACAGGACAAACTTCTCATTCTTCATGGGATCACCATGGAGAAGTGTCTTCACCTCTCCCTAGGCTCTAGGACAGAAGCTAGTTGCCATTACTGTTACGTGTATGTTACCCAAACCAGCATGGAGCTGCCTCCAGAGTAGACGCTATCACCTGATAATTTTCTTTTATCACTAACCTGCTCTGTGCCTTTCATATGTGGGCTTTCTCCAAAGCAATTTTCAGGCTCAGAACAAAAATAATAATTTTAAAACCTCTGTTTTTTGGGGGGTTTTTTTGGGTTTTTTTTTTTGGT
>RSEF01000017.1:11410557-11478794 GCA_003993805.1 Himantopus leucocephalus
TTTTTTTTTTTAAATAGAAGAACTTTTTCTTGGAGAGGAAAACTATTTTTAGAGGAATCAAAGGGGGGCTTTCCCTGATGCAGATATCACTCCCATGGTAAAACTTAGCTGAATGGCAGCTAACAACAAGCAAACCTCAGTTGTTCAATCTACAGAAGTGTATTAAATGCCCAAGATCACCAAACACAGGTCTTCTGCAGCTAAAAGTCTCCCTTGCAAGAGCCGAGTGGTGATGGCTACCTGACACACCATCCTTTCAATAAATGATCCAGAATAATGTACTTCCCTGATTTAAGGGTTCACTGGTCTGCCTGCAAACACAAGGAAACTGCAGACATCTCTAGTAAAACAAATTACGCTGTAACTAGCAGTCAAGTTTTTGGAATCAGTAGTGCATGTAACTGTCAGTAAGCGCCAGCTGAAAAGACTGAAAAAACATAACCCTTACCAGCTCTTTCTGGAGGGTTTTCTTGAGTTCTGTCATTCTTTGCTGTAGCTGCTTTATCATCTGTAAGCAGAGTAAAGGATAGCATTAACACAGTACCCATTGTCAGGGCACATTTTGACCCACAGATCTCTGGAAAAACCCATGACAAACAAGGGTAATGAATGAAACAATCATTAAACAACATTGACAGCTCTGAAGAAGCAACCTGAACAGCTTGCCTTTCTAGCTGCACAGATTAGCAGGCATGTGACAGGATACTTGGGCTTTCATGTGACAGCACAGTGGAAATGAACTGTATTCTCACAAAGGGGCTCTGCAGGAAAGCTGTAAACAGTATCATTTGGTGCATCTTTCCTCCAAAATAAATAAGGATTCCTACAATTCTGGCTGCAGGTTTTATCCACTGTTGCTAGATCCTTGTACAGTCCAGAGGAAAAAAAAATTTACTCACAGAATACTGGATCTGCCATTTTGGTAAGCCTGTCCTTCTAAGGCTGCAGCATGGGCAGCACCAATTATTAGACTTCCTAATTAAAAGTGGAAAGACTAACAGCCATTTCTGCTGTTTCAGTTCACCTTGTTTTTCTCAGCAATTTGCTGTTCCAGCTCTCTGTTATCCTTCTGAAGTTTAATGACATCTGCAGCTGCTACCTCTCCATTCTGTTCCACCACACGGTTTTCTGGAGAATGGAAAAGCTTCTTGCTCAAGACCCTTGTTGACTTCTCTAGTTCTGAAACCTGTAAAAATGAAAAGAGTGAACTGCAGAGGTATCATGATGTTTGCAGCCCAGGAACATTCCCCAGGGAGAAAGCTAGACTTCTTTTTGGTGGTTGTTTTTGGAGGGTGGTGGTGGTTATGACTTTTTTAAACCAGAAAGCATTAATGGCAGTCTAGTTGGTACATCTCTTAATGGCCTGCTTACTGCTTTTGGGTCTCTGTCTCGTTGGTTTCATAATGGTTCTCTCAAGACATTTTATGAGTCAAATAAAATAAGGAGTTGTCTTTCACAAATCAGTCACAGATCAGACAGGAAACAGCTTTTTTGAGGAAGAGTAGGAACAACAAATAACGGTGGTCTGCACTGCTGGTGTTTGAGGTCATGAGCAAGTTGTCGGAGCATGTATCACCAGGCATGACAGAACTGGGGTCTCTTGTACACCTGCTTATTTTCCTGAGAAGTCTGAACAGATCAGATTTGCAACTGCACTCACATTTTTCTCATGTTCTCTGGCCAACTGGCACTCCTGTATCTGCAACTTCAGTTCATCAATTTCCTTTCTTGCCATTTCTTCTTTCTCCACTGCTCGGCTATTACTTGCCTCTATGTCAGATTGCAACTGATGCATTTGGAGCAAGACAGCTTCATGATCTGAGAAAGGAAAGACCTGATTAGTATCAGTCTACTCAGTCAAATGGGGAGTTTCTAATTACTTTTCTTAAACAAAGCAAGTTACAGTGACAGTAAATCCTGACCTTTTTGCCTTGCTCTGTCGTAAAGACAGAAAGACGATGGAATTTAAGCCACCCAAGCTCACATGCATGTTTTTCCAAAGGAGCAGCCTATCTGTCTAAAAGTCAGAGTGATTTTAATACCTAACAACATAATTATCAATTATACTTGCTCTAGAAGACCCCCATCAGAAGT
Source organism: Himantopus leucocephalus (assembly GCA_003993805.1). Lineage (NCBI taxonomy): Eukaryota > Metazoa > Chordata > Aves > Charadriiformes > Recurvirostridae > Himantopus > Himantopus leucocephalus. The sequence goes on from RSEF01000017.1 coordinate 11,412,652, forward strand.
CTGTGTGACTTGTGCTGTGACTGCACAGGAACACTTGGGGCTGAGCTGTGAGTGCAAATGGCTAGCTGGCACAAAGGGCTACCGACATGGCTAGCCACCGGCATGGTGCAACAAGAGGCTTCAGTTCTGTTCCCCTTCTAAATAATGGCAACACAGAAGAGAAACACGGTGAGGTTAGGAACCAAATGAAGATGACCACACTTCATTTTTTAGTATGACTGTGGAATATCAGTTTAAGAGTATAAATAATCTTTCAAGCAAGGGCAGTTTTTAAACTGGTGCAATGAAGGAGCAGTGTTTGATCTGGATCATTTATTTCATGTTTTGCGCAAAACAATCATTTACAAAAAGTACAGCAAGATTTGTTATTTTATGGTGTATAAACATAAGACTTTGATTTTAAAAAGTGATTTTGTTTTTAAGGATGCAGTAGAGAGACTGCCCAATTGTTACTGAAGGATACAAGATTTTGAAAGTTCTAATACGTCAAATATGGAAGAGAAATCTAGAATTATCACAATCTATCAGGCAAGCCCAGAACAAGAGAATGTACTTAGATAAAGCTGTCTGGGATACACTAGACTCGTTTGGTCTAACCTTGACTGAGTCGGTTTAGTTCTTCCTTCTGTTTTAGAAGCATATCACACTTTTCATCAATCAGACGGTCTTTTTCCTTTATTACGGAAGCCAGATGTGAAACCTTCAAAGCAGGCAAACAAACAGAAGTCATTAAAAATATAAAACTAGAAGAGGACACTGAAAGATTTCAACATACCTCGAGGTTCAGAATTTTTTTTTTTTGTGCGAATGACTGGAGAAGAATTCTTGTATCAGTGACAAAGGCAGTGGCTGGTATCTACAACTGGCAGGGGCTGCCTGACCTCTGTGCTAGGCAATACACCACCTTGAAAAAGTGATTTGTGCAGCATTATTGTTGCAGATAATACAATGTGGATGTCTGTGATCTGTCACACAGATCTGACTGTGTGACACATATCTGAGATCTGACTCACAGAAGGCATCAGTTCTACAATACTGACCTCATTAAAAAGCACTGAAGTCAATGTGTTCTAAGAGCTAAAACACTCTTTGCTTCTGATAAACTCTATGCCACAATTACAGATTGCCTCATAACCAGCAGGTGGCAGCTGTAAAACAGCCGCTGAGCAAAATCAGAGATCGCCTTATACCCCTTTTACATACAGCCTGACTAAGTAAGCACAGGACCTACAGCAGTCCCAGAAGAATGCAGAAATCAAAATATGGGACTAAATTCAGTCAGACTTGCTCAGGTGACAGTTCCCAGCTTAAGCAAACACAAGCTCACTTTATCCACCCTGACCATTTTTAATAAAAGAGACCACCTAGATTTTATATTTGGTTACTGGATACAACCTCCTCCCTATGAGGAAATTTACAGTTTTAGAACTGCTGCGCTTCAGAGGGACAATGTGAAAGAAGCGCTGAAAGGAACAACAACAGAATGAACAGGTTTCTTTAAAACAAACTGCCAACCAGTCAGTGCCTCAGGATAGCTGGGACTACACTCCATCTTACAGGTGTAAAGGGCTCTGAAATATCAGTCACCTTCATTCTGAGCAACTTGCTACTACCTGGTCTTCCCCTCAGTTGTTCATATTTAACTGCTGCAACTCGCCATAACTCTTGAACCTACAAACTGATGAACATCCTTGACTTTGAAGTCAGCAGCAGTTTACATCTTTCCACTGCAATAACTCACGTATGTTGATTACATTCTTGTGCAGGCATTTACAAAGACACCCTTAAGTTTCAAGTTTACTGAGGCAACCACTGCTGTCTTGCATGCTGAGGATATGATTCTATGTTCCTGACTGTTATGATAATTAAGTCCAAATCTAGTCTGGTCTGTGTGCAAGGTGGGGAGACCCAAATATATTTTAGACTGTTGGTATTAACCAACCTGCTGCTGCAATTCCTCTCTTTGTTTTCGTGTTTCTTCCAATGCTTTAGCAATTTCAACGCTGACAGTCTCTCTGCTGCTCAATTCATTCTGCAAACAAAAAGTAATTCAGAGATTACTTGAGACAACTAAAATCAAGTCAGTCTCATCTTTAAACCCAAATCCATTAGCAACTAGAATTTATGGGTGTTCTACCACACCATGATTTACTCTTCCAAGTGACAGTGACTGTTTTGTTTTACTGCACTGCTGTTATCTGCACATGTAAAAGCAACACAGAACTGGTGTAAGAGACCAAACATATCCAATGCCTAAAACATTCTTTAGCTTGCAGTCTCTGTTACAAAGTAGCAGCTCCTTCCTACAACTGAGCTTTATTCCAGTTGTGAATCCAAGAGTAGCTACAGAAAAAAAACTTTCAACAATCTAAAATTACATTCAACTGACAGTATAAGCTGCAAATACCTGACCAACTTAAGTTTTTAACTTTTGCTTTGAATGCTGTGAATGGAATTTGATTTTGAACTATTACATATTCATTACTGCTAACAAGATTTAAAAACCCTTCATGCCTGACAATACCGGAATGTATTACTTCTGCCTGATTTAGGCAGACCCAAGCATTCCATTTCAGAAAAGGATCAACCATTTGTAATGGTCCTCGAATACATTTCTACTGAGTACCAAAGACAATTTACAGCTGGAAGTAGATGCGACCTGAATGTAATGTGACCCCAAGAATATAATAAACTTTGCCGTTTACTGTTTCTCAAACTCCGCTCTGTATTTAACCAATGTCACTAACCAATTAAGGCTTTACCTTTAGCCTGTTCAATTCAGACTCTTGGTTTTTTAAAGAATTCTCATACTCTTCTCTGCTTCCATTAAGACTTCCATTTTCCTTTTCCAACTGGCTCTGTAAAATAAAGATTGCTTAAATACTAAGCACAATTATTCTAATGCCTTGTTTAAAAAATTAAACACATCAAATGCTTTATTCATATTTAGTTTCTTGAAGTATGAGATCTACTATTATAATGCCAAGAGTGCTGAATAAAAACATTCAGACAACATGCAAGGTCTAAAAGCCGTGTTAAAATAATTTTGAGAAGGCTCACACGGCCCACTGAACAGTTTCTGTACTTACGATTCTGTGCTGAACAGCTGTTTTCTCAAATTCCCAAGCTGTTTCAAGAGCAGCAATTTGAGACTCCAGCCCAGTAACTTTCTGATCGTACTGATGTTTCTCACTTAAAATCTGTTGCTGTAGTTTGTTTCTTTCATCCTCTAGAGCAGTCTGCTTAAGAGAAATAAAGAACACTACATTAATAAAAAGGTATTTTGAAGCTCTGACAAGAATCAGACACCATTCCATATGACATATAGCCAAACTGAAGCAATGCTATTCCTTTGCCAGCAGCGTCATGCACTCACAGACACTAGTTTAGGAGACAAACAGCAAGAAAACACTTGAGTAACAAAACAAACACAGACAAATGACTCTCTGGCAATGCTGAAGACTGATCTGCTACTGGTCAGTGAAACATCATGCAACATGCTCACCAGCTTCTGGATCTTCAGATCCTGCTCAGCAGCTGCTTCTCTGCTCTTTTTCAATGCTTCTGTTGCAATCTGTAGTTTTTGTTCCAGTTCTTTTTTCTAAAATATAACCATACATTAAATTCCTTATCCATTGGCATCTACGTTATTAGAAAAAATGTATAGAATGGGGGACGACCCAGTAGGGGAAGATAAACATTAAAACCACATAGTTCAGAGACTGCCTACTTGACACATGCTGCTTTCAAAAACTCTTCACCACACCACTACCCGCAGCAATGCTTGCACTTCAGCTATTTGTTTCTTAGGACAGAGAAGATACGCATGAAATCTCTAACTTCATAACCTCCAGGCCCTTCTCCACCACTGAAGGTGGGGAGATGACCAAGACATTGATCAATTAGACTTTCCTTTCAAGACTAAATGTGACATATAGTCTCAACTTTGAGAGCACAAGTGCAGTGAGGAGAGGAGGTATAGGGCATAAAGATGCTGGGAACAGTGGGACTGTGTAGGGAAAACAAAACCCCAAAACTTACCTGTGTTTCCGACCGGTTCACAGTCTCAGTGTGATGCGTTCTGTCTGCTAGTAGCTGCTGCCTGGTTTCATCCAGTCTCTGCTCAAGAGTAGCTTTCTGAACATTGAGATGAAGAACAGGAGGAAAGATGGACAAAGAGGTAAGGGTTTTTTAGTTAAAATTTTTCTTTTTATTTCATTAATAAGGTCAAACTAAAATGGAACAGTTATTTTGATGTGGAATACAGCTTTGCTCTTGGGAACCAGCAAGTTTGACGCTACTGCATAGGGCCTCCACAGATCATGTTGCCCTGGGGATGACATCATTAATTAAGAATGGTGAATTCACTGGCATCCTGTCATGATCCAGATGTAAAGTCTAATCAGCAGCCAGGTCATAATTTTCTAACGCAGGCCAAGTTTAAGGGATTAAAAAAATTACTGTTTGAAAGCTTCACTTCTGCATCTCAGCAAATACACAAACAAAAGAAGGTAACACTTTTGCTAGTTTGGGTATTTACTTTCCAAAATGTTTTACTACCCCTACATGCACTCCAAACTGGCTTGAGTTTACTAAGCCAAGTTTTTTTATCACAGCAACATCAAGTTGATGTCTCTTGTAGGCAAGCCTGACCAAGGGAGACCATATCTTCCCTTGCCTCCCCAGGACCCAGCTGGGGAAGCATTGCTCCAACTGCTTCTGAACAGCAGCATCAGTGCTCAAGAAAGTGATTGAGAAGTAATGAGAGAAAGGGCATTGACCAAAGTTAGTTCTTTGTTTTCAGCCGTTTCTTAACACTTCTGAGGCTCAAGCTTTCAATATACAACATCCTGTTTGTACACCTATGTGCAAAAACAGTTCCCCTCCCTGGCCCAATGCTTTGCAAGTCATGAAAATAGAAGACAGAACAAGAAGCGTGTTTTGTTCTCTGTAAGGATTAACCAATAAAACTCTCAAGTTGTTCTACCTCCTGTGAACCTATTAAAAAGCTGCTCTTTTGCTTTTAAGCAGTCAGATGATTAGCCTAAACAGACAGCGTAGAAAGACCAATAAAGACATCTGTGCAGTATCTTCGTAAACAGGCTCAATGTAGTCACCCACACAATTCTGTCCAGCATAGACAGCGTGCCAGTATACACTGACGGACAAATGTGCCTGCATTACATCATCATATATTCTTTCCATGTGTGGTAAGTAACGTACGTCCTAAAAAAATCTCACTAAAATTGCACTTTTAAGCGGCCTATAAATGTATAATTACCTCCTTGAGTAGCTCCTGCACATGTTCATCCCCCGAAAGATTTCTTTCTAGCTTTTTTTCCAAGGAAGAAACTTTCTCCTGCAGCTGTTCAGCAAGTTTATTTCTCTCAGCAAATTCAAAACTCATCTGTGAGAACAAGAAATCACAGAACCTTTTTTGTAGCGAAGTTTTCATCTAATCCATTGTGGTTTGACTTTAAGAAGTGCCATTAGAAAGAGAAATGTCCTATTTGAAAAGACAATATGATCCTAAAACACTTTCTAGACACCAAATTTGAAACCCACAGTGCATTACCCAAGTGTACACCTCTACACCAACCAACAGCAGATGCATCTGAAAACACTTAACCTTTTGCTTGTGTTGTTCATATTCCACCTTCAGAGATTCATGCTCCACCTGTAACATTTCCAGTCTCTTCTCACAACCAGAACCAGCAACTCGAGCCTAAAAATTTTGAGAAATTACTTGCTTTGAAACTTAAGATTTCCAAAAACACATAATTGATATCTAATCTAACTTCTGCAGACAAGGAGCTCTTTGAATCAAATCTCACTTAACTCAAACTTACATTTTGCAAGTCTACAGAAAGCTGCTGAATGACAGTTTGTAGCTCCTGTTCTCTTAACTCCAGAGCAGTGATCTTATTTTCTGCATTTGTCTCAGCTGTCATTAGTTCATCTCTTCACAGAAAGAGAATAAAAAAAAGTGACATACTGTTCCAGAAAAATAATCCTTAGCAGATAATTCTGCTTCTTATGAAAATGGACTAGGCAACATCAACAAGGTTTTCTTGTCCTAAAACCAGAGGCTGCTTGATTATACATTTTCTAAAAAAAGTGACAGTTAAGCATTCAAACTATGAAAAAAAGAAATCATAGCAAGCTTACAAAATCCTAAACAAGTACTGCTTTAATTGGCTTGAAAGGAAATATAAACTCGGCATTTACATCTACATCGGCATACCAGAAGCAATTATTCAGTCAGCTCACTACATATATAATCTCTTCCAAAAAGACAGAACTGGGCACAAAGTAAAAGTATAGGGGAAATGAGTACACTGCTCCCCCTGAAACACCACATCCATACCTCTGTGCCTCCACCTCCAAGAACTGCTGCTGCAACTCCTGAAGATCTTTCCTCAGGCCTGACGACTCATTGCTGGCATCCTGAAGCATATCTTTAGTGTGGCTTAGTTCTCGAGTGCACGCCTCTAGTTCCCGCTCTGTTTTGCTCAGAGATTCTTCCTTTTTCAAAAGCTGAATATTAGAACGTTATCTTTGACAATACAGATGATCTGGTAATACTGATAAAATCTCCTCATTGAAGCTTGTCTCTTTTATTAAGTTATGAGCTGAATTAAATCAAATAACAAACAACTCCCAGGAAAGTCACTGTTGAAATGAACTATGTAACACTGTATGCATGTACCTACTGTTAGGATTTTGACACTGACCAGGACTGTATACAAGCATAAAGGCTAAAAAAAATTAATGCAGAGCTACCACTAACTCAGTATTCTAACAGAAATTTTAGGAAATAAAAAAAAAAAGTTTAAAACGATCTTACCATGTGTTTAACTTTGGCAATTTCCTGCTGTTGAAAGCCCTCCAGTTCATCTATTTCATCTCTTTTTTGAAAAAGGTTCAAACTCTGCTCCCTCATTTCTTGTAACTGTGTTTCAAGCATTTTTTTTTCCTGATAAACCAACAAAAACAAAAGGAATCCAAGAATATCAGTATGCTCATTTCAAGTGAATAGATTAAGTTTAATGAAACTCTCTGGGAAAGGAACCTTGTCTTGCAGCCATAAGGCTCTCTGATGGTGCTACATGTAGAACTAGAAACTATTCCACATTCATGTCACAGTAACAACGTGGAGCAAATTGCTGAACTTGTAACAATCACAAAAAAAATCCGTATTCATTCATTACAATGCAGCCAGTGATCACCTAACTGAACTCTTAAAAATGGAGAGCAAATAGTAGCATGTTTAATGTCTTCATAATCAGAGATACTTTAAAATAGACTAAGCTAAACAGCTGGAACAAGTAGGAGACTGAAATCCTGTATTAAAAATATCACTACCAAGCAGTTTTGTTTATTTTATGAAACAGATGACCTACTGCAAGACCTCAAACAAAGTCACTGCCTCCGCCTGCATCCCAGCTGCCTCCTCTGTAATAAAGGAAACCATTGTTCCACCTTAGAGAGGCACATCTTTCTCATTGCAACCCATCATTCCGTACTTCCCCTCTGAAAAATAATTCCAGATACACCTCCTGAAACGCTGGGGCTCAAACCAGGACATGAAAACAAATGTCTGGCCACTCCCACTGAACAAAGATCACATAATAAAAAGGGCTGAGCAGAGCTGAGCTCTAGGAAGTGTACAGGCTGGTGCTTACAAATACACAAGTGCACGCGTGCACACACACACACACAAGAAAACCCCACCCAACCCCCCAAAGCTTAATTACCTTTTCAATTTGACCCAGTTTTTCCATCCACTCCTGAACAAGAAAGAAGAAAAAAAAAAAAATTTGTAGACTTTTGAGGGCAGCAATTATAGTTAAAAAAATAATTTGTACTGTTAACAGAGATACTAAGTTGTGGTAATCATTAAAAAAGTAATCAGCAAAAGAAAACTAACAGCTAGTGTTTTAATATAAAACTGAGGAATCATTATGCTACCTGAATAAGCTTTATGCAAGTAAAATAAAATGAAAGTGACAACAGGTCTACTGCAATTGAATCTTACCTAACACAAGCGCAAGCTTAATCTTACATCAGAAATTGTTGTGGGCTCTTTTCAAAAACAGTAAGAACAGTCAGAACCATGACAAGTCTTGCACCGTTTCTGGCATTTGAACTTAATGCTCCTTTCTTTCCTCAATGCTGCCATGCTAAGCAAATACAGTGCAGAACAACTATTTTAATTAACAGTGACACCTGCTTAAAACATCAAGGTCAGGCACTCAGATCTCCACAGATGCTCAAAAGCCAAATTGTTCCAGCTCTGTTACCTGGTCCTTTTTTTCTAAGGCCAAAGCCATCCCTTCAGCCATCTTGGCCCGACTGGCCTGGTGAGCTTCATTCTGCTCCTGAAACTTCCTCATGGAGGCTATCAACAGAGAATCACCAGCTATATTAAAAATTCAGCTTTTGAATTTCTTTTCAGTTTTCTATAAGTTACTTATAACTTTAAAGAGCTTCTTCTGCAAGTAATTAGCCCCATCTTGACCCTCTAGCACTAATGCTGTGCACTTACTACCTCACGCTGGACAGATGCCAGAAATAACAGAAGACAGCAGTACTGTTCCTCACTGGATTATAACAAAGCTGTAGCTTTCAAAAAAGTCTCTCCTGCACGTTAGCCCCAAATTTGGCAAAAGGAGTGTAACAACTTTGTTCAACAGCCAACACACTACTGTTGCTTTTTACACTGTAAATAAGGCAAGAACTCGTGTTGTAATTCTTCACAACCTAGAGGTGCACAGTTTGAAAGGAAATGACTAAAACATCTGTACATCAAACCCACTGCCTTCCAATCATAACAATTTTCAACTTAAAAAAAAAAAACAAAACGAAACACACAAAAAGGAAAAAGAAAAGTACGTACAATCCTGATGCTTTTCTAATGCATTTTCAAGCTTCTCTTTTATCTTCTGCAAGTTTCGGATCTGATCAGCATAATCTTGTGGGAGGAGGGAGGAGCACAGACCAGGAATGAACAGACATTGGGGAAGGAAATTTTTAGGGGGGGGGAAAAAAAAAAGAAAAAAAAAAAGAAAAAAGGATGAGTGGAAAATGACAATGATTTTCTCAATCAGAAAATCATTCCTGCTGAGGAAAACTTGGGTGACCATAACAATGAACACAAGCAAATAGTTCTGTACTGTCCAGAGAGTAAATGGTTGGTACAAACAGGAGGACCTGTCCTAGGTGTGCTAGGACACAAAAAAGGGCAGTACCAGAGAATGGAGAACTATCCCATGTTTTACTTCATTCAAGAACAGTGATCTGTTTAGGAAAGGTCTCTCTCGCTGGAGGATGCGAGGATGGGGCAATTCACAGACGCTGCATCCTTGCTCCATACTGCTCGCTGTTCAAGTCTCACAGTATCTCTGAGCTGAGCCCTGACTGGTGCTCCCTACTCAGCTCATCTCACGCTCTTACCACTACCGTGCCTACCAAGCAGAACTGACAAGGAAGGCAGATATAAAAAGCCAGAACAAAATATACACACACACACCTTGGAGAAGTTTATGTACAACGGAAAGGAGGATTTACTTACTGACTGAGCTGCTTGCACGAGTCTCTTGATACTCAGAGCCTCCCTCTCTCCTACTAAGCCCCAAACAGCACTTTGAAGTTCACCTTATGTAAACAGGTGAACACTTTCAAATTGCAATGTGAAATCATTTCTGAATCCTACGTTTTCTTGAACTGAACAGGAGCCTGATAAGTCTCCAGAATAAATTAAAATAATCCTGAACTGGCTATAACCCTTCCTTATTTTCCAAGGCCTTCTGTGAGCTTTGGAAAGCAGCAGCGTAACATTTAGCCTAGTCTCTGATCCACTGCATACAACAGGGATGGAACGCAGTGTCAGAGCAGGGCCTTGACTACAGCTTTACAGAACCAGGTATTATCTTAGACAGAAAAAAAGCCTCAAGACTGTTTTATGTTGAATCTTACGCTTTTTCTTAATGTCAAAGGTCACTTTTTTAAGGACAGTTACTGTGTTACATCAGAAAGCTTAGATCTTAAGAGAAACAAACTGTTACGTACACAGAGTAAGTAAAATAAAAGTGGGGAAAGACACTATTTGAAGCATGGGGACAGAAAGCTATCCCAGCCATTCAAAAGGATCACATAAACGTGTCGTGAAATCAGCAGAAAAGAAACAGTCATCTTTATAAAAAATCAGTTATACTGGATCTACCTAGATGACAATCAACAGGTTTGTTACAAACGGTAACAAAAAAACCCTAAACCCATGTACTTTTAATAAACTAAAACACTTAAGTTCAAAGGAAAATACTTCCTAAAGTAATAGGGTTTTATATGTATCAAGACGCATACCAGACAGCTTGACCTCCAGTTTTCTTATTTGTTCATTTCTTCTGAACAACTGGGATGAAAGATCCTCCCTGGAGCTGCTTCCATCAGAAGCCTTGGTAGAAAAACACCACTCATGAAACTTACAAAATTTAGAAAAAGTGATCCTGCCATATACCAACTCTAAGATAATAAACACTATCCCACCCAGGAATAATGCTTCAGTTTCTCACATAAAGGGGAAAGTTGTACTAGCACAGCAGAATGTGTAAAAAACGCTGAAGAAGAAAAACAGTATGGGCTTAAATAGTCAGCTCTGCAACGCTGGCCTGTTCCATCAAATACAAAGCTTTCAAAAAAAGCTACAGCTGAAAACTGTTCAAACCGGTCACTGAGGAGATGGCATAATAGAAAGACTAAGGGGTGAAAAAAAATCAGGCTTTACAGTAGTGGTTTCAGAATGCGTCAAAGTGAAAGTCTTCTGAAACACTAAGTAGAAAAGAAACACTAACACCCTTCATGTGGTTTAAGCTCCCTTTGGCACAAATGCAGTAGTCTTTCCATGCAATGGTCTCTCCATGCAAAATTGACTCATGGTTCTGTATGGGTTTTTTTACTCCATAAAAATCAATATTAAAGGCTGTTACCTAAATATTGCTAAACCAACTAATTCTTAGAGATTTTCTGAAAACAGCTCAAGATTTCAGCTATCATCATTATTCATTTTCCGTTCTGTAAACTTGCAAGGCAGTAAATGAAATTTCTATGTGAAAACTTCTTAAGCGCAAAAAAAAAATTCAGGAAAACACAAGACCAATATATTTCATGGAATCACGGAGTTTTCAGAGTTGGAAGGGACCTCTAGAGATCATCTAGTCCAACTCCCCTGCTAAAGCAGGACTGCCTAGAGCACACTGCTCAGGACTGCATAGGAGCTCCAACTTTCTGCTTACTAAAACTGGAATTTCAGCTGAGCTTCAGAAAAAAATGAGTTAAAACTCAACTGTGTGAATAACTTCTCCGTTTTGCAGACAGCAAAACAATCATAAAGCGACTTGCTGCAATACAGCGGGCACTGTTGGCTCCAATAGCAGTGCAACACTGTGTCTTAATCCAGGTTTTCAAAAATATGATAGCCATCAAGGCGCAGAGATGCCAGAGCGTTACAGGGTTTCATTTAACCCATATGCTCCTGGAATTGCACAGCTTATTTAAACAATGCTTTATAATTAAAGTTCAAACCAGACATTGGAGGAACTATAATAGTTTGGAGTGCAGCAAAACTGAATACGCGTTGCATACACAACATGCTCAAGTAGGAAGAGTACCAGGAAGCCCACAGGTAAACACAGGACCACAGCAAGATCATAGCTAACCAGTACCTAACTTGCTTTCTTACTGCTTCGGTAATTAATTTTACAAATAGGTATCTTAAGTGTTACTACAACTTTATTCAATATTTTATATGTGTTTAACAATGTTCTGTATTGAGACAGCTTTGTAACTCATGTTTACAAGGGAATACGAGCCTCCTGGTAACTACTACGGTTAACAGGCAAACATTTCCTTTTCGGTGTTTATTTAAGCTAATGATTCATTTACGTATCAAGACGTACAAAGACACCCTGATACGTATTCAACTCATACACTATACTTAAAATGGTTGCCTGTAAAGCCATAATAGGAATGCTGTAGGAGAAATCAAATTTCAAAGCAAGGTGTAACTTACAAAGTCATCTCCAGAGTCCGCTCCCACGGAGGTAATTGACTCCTTGCTGCCAGACCTGGGTATCCTGGCAGCTCCTCCTGGTCTGGGAGCAATAGCTGCCTCTTCTGCTATCTTCTTCTTCAGTTTTGCAAACATCTTACTGCTCTATAGCACTGAAATAGCCAGATACTTTGAAAAGCCACTACCTCCAATACGGTTAATAGAGTGACGCTCTGTTTAAAGCTTCCAGATGCCGAGATTTAATTCTGCGCCTCATCCACTCAGTTTTATTGCATTTCTAGTTCCGTTAAAGCCTTCATAGCCTAACAGTACCTGCAAATTAAATAGATATGGTTTCCACACTAAACATTTTTACCCGTATTAGACATCTAAACACACCTAAATACCTTTTAATACCACACCGGTTATGATACAATAAGAAAAAAGTCACCCAGAGCAGAACCCTTTAAAAAAACAAACCCTGCCCGTGAGGGCGTTGGGCGGACCGGCTGGCGCTGCCGGGCCGGGGCCGGACCCGCTGCGGGGGTGGCGTGCGGCTCTCCGCAGCCCGGCGGCTCTCCGCAGCGCGGCCCCCGCCCAAAGGCGAGGGAAGCCCAGGGCCGGCCCCGGCCCCGGCCCCGGCCCCTGCCCCGGCCGGCCGGTCGGCCCGCGGCGGCTGCCGCCGCGCTCTGAGGCAGCCGAGGACCCGCCGCCGCTCCCCCGCGGCCCTCGGCCGAGCAGCTGCGGCCCGGCCCGGCCCCGCCGCCCCCCGGTTGCCCCGCCGGCCCCCTCACCGCCCATGGCCTGGCCTCGCCGCCGCCGGGGCCGCCGCTTCCCCTGGCGCCGCTGACCCGGAAGTGCCGCGCGGGCCGGAAGCGTCGCGCGCCGGTGCGCAGGCGCGGTGGGGCGGGCCCGAGCCCCCGCCCCCTTCCCGCCGCCCCCGCCCGCCCGCAGCCCCGCAGCGGACCAGGCGCCTCGGTACAAGCATTTGCCACAGTTTATTAACAGTAAACTCCTTGGACAGGGCCGGGGAGGCAAGGTAGGTCTGACAACAGCCAAAGAGCAGAGGTGAGGGCAGGCGGAGCGCGCCGCAGGGCCCGCCCGCCGCCCCGGCCCCGCCCGCGTACACACAACAGCGAAGGGCGAACACAGGCAAACCGGAGCGGCGCGGGGGGAACACCAGCGAACACGAATCTGCTCCACAGTCACTGAAAAAGGCTCGAAACGTGGTAACGGCAGCGGTGAGCAGGGCTTGCGTTCCGGTTTTAGTACTGTAAGCCAACCCAAGGCGTTCGTTCCTGAAACGGAGTGACGGCAGCTCCCATCTCCGGCTGCGCTGTGCCTTCTCCCGGACATCGCCAGCAGGAATACAGACGTACATCTTTCCTCCCAAAGACACCAAGAACAACGGCAGAATAGTTTCTCGTATTACATTGCTTTGGCGATTTACAGATCCCTTGCAAAGAAACTCTATTTGCTCCAAAAAAAAAAAAAGTTTATTCGTATATATCTATATATTTTAAGTAAAATATCTGTTTTTACCAAAATACGATATACAGGTACATGGCTGTAAAATAACTTTAAACCAATTCACTATAAAATTGCTTTTGGTAATAAATAATCTGCTTCTCAGAGAGGCAAAACACTCCTTTTACCTCTGCAAAGGGACTGTTGGGGACGCAGGTCCTCTGCCTTTCCAGAACGCTCCCTCCCTCTCCCACCTGCGTTCCCCTCGGTCTCGCTGAACCTTGCCCAGGGCAGAAGCAACTTGTGCTTTTTAGCCTGTATGAGGCAAAATCCTGCTCCAAACAAGTCACTTACAGCTGAGAAGTGATAATAAACATGTGCTGAAAGAAATCTGCAAAGTCAACAGGGCAGATAATCACAACAGGGTTTTACTCTTGAAGGAACGGCAGCTGCTATTCCCTCTGGTACAACCTGCACCGCTCAGGGGCTCCTTGCAGCCAGCAAGTTGCACCAAGGTCTGCTCTCAATGCAAACGACACCAGGATCTTTAAAAGCAAAACATCTATGTGTGCATCAGGGCAGCTGGCACATTAATAACTCAACAGGAATGCAGAGACACTCCTTAATCCTCCAAAGGATCTGTCAGATTCAGAAGTCTTGAACTAAATCTCGTCTGTCTTGGCAAAATAACAGTTTGGAGGGGGGAAAAAAAAAAAAGCGTAGCTTACTTTCAGTGCTAAATACAAAGCAGATACGTGTGTCTGATGTGTTCCTCCCCTGCTCTATTTGTGGACATTCAGATCTTCAAAGCACTTGCAATACATTTGGTCACGGAAACAATATTGCTCTAAAAGTCAAAGATACTAAAAATGTAAGACCGCCACCTCAGGAATGTATAATCTCTCTGCTAGAGAGATTTTTGCCTCTGTCCTGTGCACCATTATCCCTCACACGGAACCTGACCGCAGCTAGTCTAATATTAGTTACCGAGTTGCACAGAGCAGCTTTCAGCTCTGTGTATGAGATTTTTTTCCCTTGTTTGTAAAATTACTCTTGCTGTTAATGCCTGTGGAGCTCCCTCAGTCCCAGCAGCAGCAGCAGCCACCGCAGATCAGCTACCGAAGCTACGCAGCCACTTCACATGAACAGGCAGGACTAAACGAGGGCTCTGCCACTGCTATCATTGGTGACCTGTAGTCAACAGCTACTGAAGAATCTAACATAGATAAAGCTTTTACAAAAGAAGCCTCAAGACAAAAAAGTTGTGCAGACAGATTCCAAGCTTTTTAGCTTTCAGGAAAAAGCAGACTTGAAGCACGGCATGGAGTTACAGCACAAGGAAGGCGGCGGGGCAGGGGAGGTGCTTCACAACAGCATGCCAGGGATGAGTCTTGGAGCGGCACTTGCATCCCATCCTTAGAGGAGAAGCCTGACCAGAGCTACTGAAGTTGTAGCTTTTGAAGATTCTGAAGATCATAATTTGAAGCGTAATTTCCTGCCCCCCCCCCCCCCCCCCCCCCCCACGTGTGCATATTTTCTCCGNCTCTGCACACCTCCCTGGGGAATAGTCTTGAGGGGTTTAGTAAGTCATGACTTGACAGATGTTTTGATGAACTACCCAAACAAACCATCCTGAAAGTTCTCAGGAAAGCACTCCAGGGAGCAAGTCCAGTTTGCACAGCTCACAGAAGTCAGTGCTCCATTTAGTTCACCCATGAAGCAAAATGACACATGACATCCCGAGAGTAATTAAAACCCAGAGCATTAAAGACTTATAACCCTATTTCCCCCTCAGGGAAAAACCGAAAGGTAATAGCAGTAACTCTGGCTAGATGTTCTAAAGCCAGTTTGAACAGGAGTACAAAGAGAGATGCCCATCATGGGAGCAGGATTCATTTGAACATATTAAATGCTAAGTAGGGAGCTAGGCAGAAGTAGTCCAGTAAGGACACATTCAGTCCAGTTCACGTTCTCCTCTCAAGATATTACACACAGAATTTACCCTTTTAATTCAGTATTGCCTGGTGGTGGCAAGTCTTCACCGCTAGCATAAGCAATAAAGATATATGGAGAAAGGGAGAGCGAGACAAGAGGGAAGGCATTAGGCCTGAGAAGAAAAGGGTTTGTTCTCTTCTCACCTAAAAATGGTTCAGTCTTTGCTTCACTTCCACAGCGAGGACTGCTAGATACATAAACCAAATTTTTCTTCAGTACATACAAGCATACATCGAGAAGGTACCTACAACCATAGCACACTGCACACAGTAGCACAAGTTTAGAATGACTTAGTAAGTTCAAACAAGACAAGCTTTTACTTGGAGGGGAAAATATCAGTATTTTCATCTTGAATGCAGTTGCTTTGGGTGGGAAGGGAGGGGGCTGGCTCAAAATCCAAGACCAGATACTCATCCTTTCTACAGCTAGGTCAGACAGAGGGGATCAGCCTTTCACTTACGAAGTACAATTCCGTACTCCTACCAACACAATAGGAGTGAAATCTTCATCTTTGAACACGCCTACCAGCAGTGTACCCTCTGAACCAGAGACGAGTAGGCAAGAAGAGAATGAGGGACCTCAAGAATGAGTTTTTGACTCATTTTGACAGTCACTGCTCATCAATTCAACCTCTGAACTAATTTTCAAGGCCTTATATTCTCCTCCTACATTCTAGCTTCTTCAGGTTTTTTGTTCTGTTTTTTTTAAGAAGCGCATTCTCCTCTGATTAGATCTACCTTGGTAACAAGCAAACAGAACCTCTTCAAGGTGGATTAGTAGCCTCTCAGATCACAAGCAAGGACTCCTCGCTTCAGCCCAGCTAAAATGAAGACTGGGTCCAACAAGGCTTTCCCAGTTAACGAGCAACGTCCCACAGAGATTCACCAGCCCACACTAAAGGAACCATCATCACTCCTATGCTTAGAAATAGCATACTCTTTTCCAGATATACGGAACCAAAATGAGAATAGCTTCATCAAAGCAAAAGCTAAAGCAAAACAAAAGCATTTGGTTGGAAGGCAGTGAGCTGGGGAAAACTAAATTCCCCTTTTCCATGCAAGTTGAACACTGCTGGAACAGCAGGCAGGGTAACAGATAACTTGTCTCTCACTTGCTGCTGCATTAAAGGCTTTCTGTATCTTTAGCTTCTACATAGAATCCCATGTTTTAATAACCGAGGACCTCCTACCAGAAAGAAAGGCAGATCATCAGCTTCACAGTTAAGGATACATCAGTCTTACCACCGTAATACATACAGGAGTACTCATTCTCCTGGCTAGCTAAGGCCTCCTGTACCTGAAATCAGTTATGAATTACTTCAGGGTCCAAGTGTAAATCCTTGGAAATCGCAAATTACAATGGCAGAAGAGCAATAACCTTTACAACAACCACAAATGATTTGCAACACCTTGTAGAATGCACCCAAAATGGCGTATGTGTGTATATATAAATTTTGTATATAGACACTGTACTGTTTCATTCTTTTTAATACATATACAAGTACCTGTACATATATACATATTTACAATTTACACCAGCCAGTAGATGTATGCGTATTGTACATATACACACAAACGCCTAGAATACACATGCACACACACAAACACACACTCTTTAAAATAAACTGCACATCCCAGGTAACAAAGTCCTGCCATAGTCCAAAGAAGAGCAGCACCAAGTGGTGGGGGGGCTCAATATATCAGCTTCAAGACTGCTTAGAACAAACACGAGCATTCACAGAATTTTTTACACTTTGGAAATTAAAGAATGGATGGCATAAGCTTCAGCCCAGCTACAAAGAACCTTCATGCAAACTTCCCAGCTACACTCCAGCAATTCTTGCTGTTCCATACCGTGCTCTCCTCAGCTGAATGGGGTCCATCAGTGCTGATGCTGCCCTTCGCTATTCCGGCTGACGAGCTCATACCTTGTACCATGGCACTGCAAACAGGCCTACCATAATACTACGGTAGTCACAAAGTTCTGCATTTTTTTCCTGTAAAAATAGAGGCATGGCTGGGGTTCAGCATAAAAGCACTGATCAGACTTGTCCTTTCACTACTTCTCTAGCAGCCCATGGAACAGTGAAAATGGACTTTTTCATTTAATAATTTAAAATATTTTTGGTTCCTTCTCCTTGCTCAGACCTTCACTGTCAGAGGAGTTGCAGGAGGTCCTCTAGCTCTGAAAGGAAGGCAGTACAGTCCAAATGAGTGAGCAAGCACTTTTCCCAGCAGTCTGAATAGCATTCTCCAGCAAGTGCCATTACAAAGGCCACTGTACTCCTTAACATACCCAGACTGAGCATTATAGGCTGAGGACGCCAAACATACACGCAGCCCCTTAGTTTTACTGGTTCAAAGATCGGACTGAGATGCAATGGTGGGCATACAAAACATTAACAGGGCTTTATGGCAGCACCCGCTTTGTTTAACCTGCAAGAGGAGCACCAGCATCTCTGCTAGGGCACAGGGATCCAGCACAGATGGGTCAGATAAATGAGTGATAGGAAGGCTTCCTATTCAGCACCATATGGGACATTCTTTCAGCTCCTGTCAGGGACTGGTAACACTTTGGGAGCCACACATTCCATCCACACATGGAAAGCAGGGATAACACCTGCTGGAAATGTAAGAATTTCAGTCTAGTACCTCAAAATGAAGAATGCCCTCTCCTCCTGGAAAATTGTGGCAGCAATACCAATGGCAAGATGACCCATATTGCAGTGAGAGATGGGGGCTAGCTTACTTCGTTTTGTAATTTGTTAATCTGCTAACCATCTACCCAATCCAGCAGAGTGGAAATTATGTGCTTGGCCAGCAGTACAAAGTTCATATATAAAATTGCTGTGTCAAATTTATAGGGAGCATTAAGTATCTTTACAACTTCACTTCAAACCCACTGCTCCAAATGCAAATTAATAGTCCACAGTTTTGTCTACTTACTTGCCTAAGACTGAAAAAATATATTTGTTATGAAGGACTCTGTTTTATTGCTATTGTTGGTTTGCACTGTGTGGTTCCATCTTTACCATTTCAAATCCAGACTCTTTGGGGATAAAATATTGTTTTCTATTGATTTTTTCCAATTTCTTAAAATTGTATAAAAATAAAGGATTTCCACAAACGTGGGCTAAAGGTAACCAATAATACTTCTATGCTTAGGATCAGCTTTTGGAAATGTGGTTGATAGCCACAAGACCACAAATAAACCTCTAGTGATTCTTTAGTTTAACATTTAAAAGACATGAAAACTTCTGCTTATAAAATTGACCCCATACAGAATGTAACAGCTAAACTAACAGCTGTTTATTATTACTTTTTAAAATAATGGTCCTAAATTTAAAAATAAAATCAAGTACTTCCTTTTATGATTTTCACATTATAAAACTGCACCATTCAAAATCTGTGGCCAGGGAAACCCCTTTGCAGTAAGACAGTTTCTTTTAATAGTCATCGAGGGTGTTTTCCAGGAAAACATTCCTAACATCCAGTATGGAAGCCAGCTCCAAAATGTGCTTTTGGAGGTGAGGGTTCTCCACCGTTTCATCTCTTGGCAGCTGAGGATAAGATTCTGGATAATTTCGAGTCTCCTGCTAGATGACAGTGAAAACAAAGAGAATCAGATATTGATTTATTTTTACACCCTTTAGGAAGATTGCAAAAGGCCAATTTCACCTAAGAGGTATCCTAATCTGTTTAGCATGCCACATAAAGAGAAAATATTCTAGCATTTTCAGTTTTCTCTTTCCATTGACTCAGAGATGGTCATAGTGACAACACAAATGCCCATTCATGTAAAATGGTTAATAATATGTTCACAGAAGCCTTGCCAAAAAAAAAACAACCAACAGACAAAAAATCCCCAAAACAAAAAAAAGACAAGACGACCTCACGTATACTTACCTACTAGGCTGGACTTCTCTTCTTGAAATTACAGACGTGTAAGGATCTCCAGTGGGAGATTCATCTAACCCTAAAGTATCTAAGACTCTGGGGCAAATCTGTCCCTGCTAAGAGAAGATCTGCTTCTTTTCCCTGGTATCAAAGAAGCAGAGGTAGCTAACTTAGGCGTGCAAAGCTACTAGATGTCTGCAGTTAGACAAGTTGAATATTGTACGCTTCTGTGATCTGACTTCCACTTTTTTCTATAGTGTTTAAAATGGAGCCGGCAGTTTATGTGCCAACACTCACATATATGAAATGGTGTAGATCCAGAAGCAGAAGCAGACTTCACTGTTGGCACAGCATTAACCAACAGGGAGGGAAAATACCATCTTCCTGTTTAGCTTACGCATTTACACTTCAAAGACCTTTCAAAATCCATTCACACTAGAATACGTTCCAGCAATAATGTTCCACTCCTCCCCATTTCCTCTTATATTCTTGTTCTACACCTTTTTAGTTGTGTGGAAATAATAATCTTGAATTATTAAGAGGATTTTTCTAGCAGACAGGGATGTTCAGAGTGACGTAAATGAATTATAGTGTGTCTGCTACTTATGTGGAGGAATAAGGCTTCAGCAAGTCAAAGGCTTCATGCCTTTGGAGGGAGACAAAGGCACAGATTCAATACAAGCTGTAGGCATTAGCAGGCGAGCATCAGTTATCCTTCTGAAGTCACAGTGATACTCTTAGCCCTAAGACCCTTCCATCCTGAGGCAGTGCAATTCTATATGTACTGGACTGTCGCTCTCACAAAAGGATAGATATTCCTGCATACCCGGAAAATTTTGTGCATCCTCATAGTAGCCGAACAGAAGATAAATCTTGTTAGAAGCAAGCGAAGAAATTCATCCCCAAAAAATTGAAGAAAGGACTGATCTGTAGAGAAGGCAAAGAAAACTCAGTTTAGAAAGGCTTAAAAGGAAAAAAAGTAGACAAGAAAACAAAGATAAAAAAAAGGAGACTTGGGGGAAACCACTACAAATACTTGTGCACCCCCCTTATTCACCGTTCTGTCCCTCGGAAAGACTGAGCAAGAAAAAACAGCATCCGGTAAGTAGCATGCCAAGGTTCAGTTGGGCATCTTTAGGCACGTACCTATGGATCGGGAGTGGGTCAGCAGCTGGGCAATATCTCGGTTGATTTTTCTAAGGTAATCTTGACACTTCTCCCACAATCCTCTGCGCATGCTTGATAATCCAGAGACAAATAGGAATGCCATTAAAGGATTGTTCAGAAAGAGTGTGAAGAGGCTACCCCGCTGAGACTGATCTAAAAAAAAATAAATAAATCAATAGAAAAAGAGATACCTTTGGCACATGAAACGGAAAAGCTGTCCCTGCCACAGAATGAAGTCGGTCACCCACTAAATTCTGTAGCAAAGGAACTACTCCTTTGTGTTAGTTACATCTTCTCTCCTCTTGTGGCAGATCTGTTCTCAAGATGATGCAATGACTAGCAATAAAGGCTTACTGGACATGTGCACTAACACCAAGAGAAGTGACATTTTCTCATCAGTGGTGGGAGGACTATCTCTTCATTTTGAGCACATAACTTGAACACAAAAGTCATAACCAAAACAACAGATAGGAGATACTGATTATAAATCCTGAAGGGAAGTATTAAACGTGGACATTGTTATTCCATTCAAAAAAATGGGTGGCTGAACCTATACACCCTCCCTGAAGTCTACACAGTTGCCCTTTTGTTGGGCATCACAATATCCTAAAACCCAATTACTCCATGCAGTTCAACATGATACACAGAGGTCGAAGCTTCATCTCAATCAACTGGGAAGTCAAAAAGAAAGGCAATGCACATAAGATCATGGGCCCAAACAGTAAGGCCACTTCCTCATCAGCAAGGATTACTGACTTTTGATGCATTTCCTTTTTTTTTTCAGGACTCTGGCACACCACACGCATGGTATAATGCCATACTGACACAGGGGCTCAGTTAGGTTCAGCTAAGAGGTCTCTGCATGGTGCCCCAGTGCCCAGTGTAGCACCCCCTCAGAACTACAGCAAGGCTTTCCTGACTGGTCCATGAACACGGTATGAGCATCCAGTATTTTATAAAGTTAGTTCTATTTTTCAGAGTTTGTTTAAACAGGATTCATTATCACAGTACTTATTTTCTACTTAAGTTTCAGCTAAACAACAGGAATAGTTTCAAAACAAATGAGAAGCTTCCACTTCTTGCACATTCTGCCACGATACTTGCCTAGCATCACTCTATGTGGCTGAAGTGAGACCTTTGTACTTGGTTTTGTGACGGATTACAACCTTAACATGGCAAATGCCAATGAGAAAGTCTGGAATGATTTATATTTTATAGTAGTTACAAGGACTGAAGACTATAACGTTTCATTGCCTGTTCCTACCATAAACGCACCTTCTCAGGGCATACAAAGACAACAGTTTTCCTTAACTTACCCTCCAAAATCAGAACAAGATCTGAGAAGATTTTGTTCTACACCTGGCATTTAAAAGCTGATACCTTAACTGACTCTGCTCACTTTCTGGGACTAATAAAGCTACCTAAAGTGCTAATAATCATCATCAACCCAGAACTGGGCTGGCAATTTTCTGAGTCTCCATGTAGGAGAGACTTTGCCTCCTGGCACTTGTTAAAGCTATCTGTAGAAATATCATCATTATTAGAATAAATTATTTGCCATAAATGGTAAGTAAACTTTATCATACTACTTCAGGGAACGTTTTAGCTGATTTAGGGATTACATAGTGATGAAAAGCTATCTTTTCCCAAAGAATCTAAGTTATATTTGTTTGGGATAGATATATGATGCAACTGCAACTTATTAGGAAATGCACTACTACACGTACCTTGTAACGCTTTTGGATATGCTGTTGGAGATAGCAAGCACACCAATGGTTGTCCAAATAAGTTTGTGAAATTCTGTAACAGATAAGAATTTTGAAGTATTGATGGTCACTTTGCTTGCTTCTGAATATTCAGCAGGTTAAGGATACAAACAAAGACTATTAATGACAGAGAACACCCTAATGCCCGTCACACGGTTCAGCATTGGCAGTAAGGTTGACAAGTTGACTTACTCATAGATCACAGCATAGAAAGACTATAACCCATTACATTTCAAAGGAATTATAATTCTCACATTTCACTGCTACTGATAGCAGACACTATTTTCATGGAAATATGGCTTTCAGTAGTAATACATTACTTGAAAAAAATAACTTTCTGCAATAAAAAGGAAAGCCATTATCTTTCAGGTCAAAATAGATCTAGCATCTTTCCTCAATACCAACTGAACTATCCAGTCAAAGTGATGATTGATTTCCCCTTTTCTTTCTAGCTGGAGGAACTACTTCTGATGAAACAGAAGAGCCCAGTGGAGAAAAGTTTTAAATTAAGTTTCCTTTAAAGGAAGTATGTCGTAACCTTAATATCTGCTATACTGAACCCTCATTTTACAATACTCGTTTCATGCACCTTCCACCAACACCTTAAATATTGCCTAGGTGTCCTGTTGCTGACGAATCTCTCCAGAAACCTCAAACAATGCCTTTGTCCAGTTTCACCAACATTTACCTTGTAACAGTCCTACTGTGTATCTATCTGGTAGGTATACTGACTGATAATAATTATCACCAAGAAAAAAAAAATAATTCATTTACACAATCTCATTAGCTGTCGTATGTCTCACCAAAACAGCTTTCTTAAAACTGAAGGCTTGCAAAGCCACAGAAAATGTAAGTGATCATGTCTGCATCCTATCAGAGCACACATTCAAACCACGCATCCAGAGCACGTGAGCGCAACACGCATTTCTCCAGACAATCTTCTTAAAAGTTGGCAGGTTACGAATGTAAGGTATACATCACCATAAATATTTGCTTGTGTAGAATCATCAAAAAGCTCATTTTAACTTCCTTCTGGCTTCTGCTTAATTCAAATGGAACTTTCCCTTCCAGACAGTATATTTCAATTAGATTAGTTTCCCTGAATTAATTTAATCTAAGTCTGCTAACTACTAAAGACAGTAATCTAGTCTAATCAAAATAAAACATTTCCCATATCTGACAGAGTGCTGACTAGTCCTAAAACCCCTTCTAATTCATTAAGAGCCCAAGGGAGATTTACGATGCTAGATACTAAGGTTTGGTCTCTAATGAAGAAACAAAGACTATTACCACGAAGACAGTAACTGCAGGCCAACCCAGTAAAACTGTACTATAAAGAAACATTTAAAACTCCAGGAAGAGTCACCCCAGACATTGCCAGTTTGAACTGAATACACTGGCAGGTTACACGTTCTCAAATAACACGTATGCTTAGTATTCACCAGCAGATCCCCATGTTGAATTCTATCTCCTATCACCCAGTTAAAGACCAAAGCAGACTTTCCACACTCTCCATCAGCAAAAACGACAATGCAATTAAACACTGCCTCTAGCTATAAAGCAAAACCAAGGGTCACTCGTATATCTCAGGAAAGGCGTTACTCACTGACAGTATCTGAGATCATTCTGGACTCTGTCCCAGCAGAGGTTAAGTCAACATAGCTAGTAAGTCCTGCAAAGGGCAGAAACTACACAGTTTAACACATAACGTGCTCTTTGGAAGACAGCTGCTCATGCCAGTCGCTACGCCTGATCCAGGAGGGTAAGACTCAAGCTTCCAGGTACCTGTCTCAGCTCTCGCACAGACACAGCTGCCTACCATAGCCCAAGCGAGCACCAGGATTCGCTCACCACCACCACCTCCGCTCCCGATTTCCACAGAAGAGCACTGTAGGCATACATGAAACAAAGGAAGAGGAGCAGGTTACAGCCATGGCTTGGAGCGGAGGACCACAAGGTGCACCAGGAAAACCTGCCCTGCAATCTAGATGTTGGGAGCACTCTGGATAAGGAATGCCCTACCTTTCCATGCATGGACAACTCCAAAATGGGTAAACCACATTTTTGTTGCAAAATTGACTCAAGTTTTTTTACTTCAGTATTCAAGTTTTCCAACAGAAGCATTGCTGCTTTTTAAAATGTGTGTCATATACAACTCCTTCCAAAAAAGGACTACCTGTCATCTCTAAAAGAAGTCACTTAACATGTAAGCTTTACTAATCTGAGCATTTATACCACTTCACTGACAAAGGCCTTGCATTCTTACTGGCCAGAGCTTTTGGTTTGGATTGGGTTTTTTTAAGACTTTGGATTTGACCATAATCATAGACAACCACAGCTACAAGAAGATAATTTAAAAATATTATTTCATCCACATACACAGTGGTAACCTTCAAAAAAACAGCCTTCTATATTTAAATGTAAGTGTTAAAAAAAAAATTTGTAGCTTTAGGTAGATATGCTTGATTTGCAGTTTTCTCCACTTTTAGCTAAATGCATAGGGGAGGAAGCTATTCAAGGGCCGCTGATTTGACAAACTGGGAAGTCACTTCCTGGCAGGACTTACTAACAGTCATCACTGTTTAAGCCCTCCAGAGAGAGGGAGAGGATGAGAATGCATGCAGGAGAGCAGAAACGGGCTGTAGAAAAAGATATGTGAGCAGTTGCTCTTAGTGCCAGTATTGCTAGCAGTGACATTTAAATGTCAGGATAGCTACTGTCCTATCAGAAAAGATCAGAGCAGCCATGTGGAAAAAGAGTCAGTACACTGACTTCAACTTCTCGCCCAATTGCACAGAACCTCTTTGTTTGTGCCAGTGCTCGAGTGTACAAAGCATCTCACAACACACCCAGAGGATAGTCACAGGACAGCACTATCCGTATATTCTGGTGACAAGGAATGGAGCACGTAAGCACGCACAGAACAATGACAGACAGGCATTTACAAGGGTTAGAAAATACTGAGATTGAGAGCTCTGCCATCTACCTTCAGTTGAAAACAAAACAAAACACCTAAACCCATCCCCACACATTTATCTGCCCAGGTTCAATGGCAACAAGGTGAATGTGACTTCTTAAATGCTGAATTTATTTTTTTAAATAGGGGTTCATGCTCTTTTTTTCTTTTCTTCTTCATTCTCTTGCAAGATTCCTCACAATCGTGCCTACACACTTCTGATCTGGGTCAGAGCTCCTAGCAGCCACTTCCATAATCCTGTCCTGAAATACTTCCAAAACTCACATTTCTATACTCCTTATATACAGGCAGAGTTGGACTTTGCTCACACCAGACGCCCTGTGTGCTCAGCAGGCAGAGCATGGCATATTCCACACTGCTGATGGTCAGTTCACTGCACAACAAGGAAAAGAAACCAAATCGAGGTTCCAGTTTTTGCTTACTGTGTGCCCACAAAATCCAAAGAAAATTCAATTATAAAATTTAAACATAATACAATAAGCGAATTCTATTGTAAACACTTGACAGTTATTCTCACAAGAGCTACAGATCTACACATGTGAATCCATCACCTTGAAAGATGCTTTGCTCTAAGCTGTCCACAGAACCCTGGTATGTCCAGAGCTGTATTTGAATTAAGGATCACCAGGAATCTCTCTTACAGAGCTGATCCACTTGACATCTTTCAGCAATTCTACTAGAGAGGAAGGGGGTAAAAAATCCCAAAACAAAACAACAACCCAAACCCAAGCCATACTTTTTATCCTGAAACAAAACCAAAGCCCCCTGTTGTTATACTGGAATTAATATCAGGAAAGCGCAGAGGAAAATAAATCCTTACCAAACCCTCATTTTCTCAGAAAGACAAGTAAACCATTCTAATTGTATTTCGCTCCCTTTAAATGGGGAAGGGAATTTGATAAAAAGCAGATTTGCACTGAAATCTAGTGTGGTGAAGTTATATGCCGTAGTATTTAAAGAGCCCTTTGAAATGCATTACAACTGTAGCAGAGGCCAGACCATTGCTAAGACTGTCAGGTAAAAGTTCCCTGGCTCAATACAGAACTATTCTGAATCACACCGATCACTGATTTAGTACCTCTCCTTGACTACAAATGCCTTTATACCAAACAGCACAGACTGTGGATACTGAACAAGGAACAAGTTCATCTGGCCACTAGACGTCCCTGTTCCTTTGAAACGCAGCTGTGAACGTTTACTTTTCTCGCTGCACATAATGGAGCTATAAAAAGGAAGACAGAAGGAAGTGGCACTTTCCCCAGATATAGCACATTCTTAATATTCCATTCATGAATGAAATAAATGTCGTAACGCTATCCAGATGCAACTGGCAGCTGAGAGTGAAAATGCCTGCTTCTGTATTACCCGAATTGCAGATTCCCAAAGGTGGTTTGACATGGAGTAATTCTACTGTAAGTCCAGAGCACCCTGGGAAGGAGGCTCATTGTCCAAGCATATACCACTCTACAGTAACACTGGATGCTAATTTGAGTCTTGGTTATTTCCTTGGTTCAGATACTTTTCAGATACAGACACCCCGTTTTTTATGAGATCAGGCTCAATGCTTTGACTCCTTTCTGTTGCTTAAAAGCAACTGAGTGTTGGATGACTGGAAAAAAGAAAGGCAGATTAGTTATCTCCCTCCCCCATGCACACACACCAAGATTTGTCTTTGGTATATAACAAAAATAAACCTCCCACCAGAGACCTTGGAAATCTTGAACCTTTTTTCCCTCCAGGAGGATTTATTACTTTCCAATGAGCGGCTGTTCATGTGCTTCTCCTTCTTGTTCCTATTCATAGGATCAGATCCTGACTAGCATGCACAACCTCAAAAGAAAAGAAAGACTGAATACAAACTGTTTAAAAAAAATAGCCTGTTAAAAGTGTAAGCTAACTAGGGGTTGACACTGTATCCTATCATACGAGTAGCAGCCTTCAAGAGCCTTACCTTATAGGCGACACTGTTTGAAGAGTCCACAATGATAAACAGGGGCTTTCTTGTGAAAGGGTAGAGATCTCCAGGGTGAAGACTGAAAAGAGAAAGGGACGCTTCACAGAGCGCTAGAATTGCTGCAAAGCTGTGACAGTGCACAAGTTTCCCAGACACACAGCTACCCATGTCCAGATAAAAAGCAAGCACATTCCTCACGCCCCAGTCCTCAGATTCATCCTCACAGAATAACTGCAAAACTAATCTGGTATTCTCTATAATACGGGCTAGTGGACTTATTAGTTCTTTCCCAACAAGAGATGTTTATCTTCTTGAGAAGTCATCCACCATTGATTTGAAGTTTTCCAGTAATAAAGAATTTACGTTAAGTCACAGCGATATTTTTTGAGTGCTTAAATCATCATGTAGAGTTGCACGTTCATTTCTAATTGTTCAACTTCAAGCCAATCTGCATTACGATGTCCTGCACTGAAGAGTTTGAATTCAAGAGGCTTTGATGAATTTTTCTTTATTAAAGACAAATTCTTCTGAATTTGTAGTTGTCACAGGCATAAAACTTACCAGTGCATCTCCTTGTAAGATTGGTTTCGCTTGTGAATAGCATCCCCATTTATAATGTCCCGGTTGCTATTTGTCAGAACACCACCAAAATCATATGGACCTACACATGGCAAAAAGAAAGCTAAAATTAGCAGAGGCAACCCACCTCCATTACGGATTTAATGATTATATGAAAGGGAGGAAGCAACCACAAATCCCAGAATACTAAGGGAACCTGAACTACTGCAGTTTTAAGGAGGGGACAGAGGAATGTGGAGACTTTACTAACTAATATTCAATTTTATGCATTTTTAGTAGTTTCAGCATCTATCAAATAGAAGCAAGCAATCCAACTTCATAACTTCTGATTTATTTATTCACTATTTGTCCACAAACATAATGAAAAAGATCCAAATATTGGCTCTTGTTACACTACGTAGCAAAAAGATTAAAAGCCATTACACACTTCATACAGGAAAATCAATGCCTTTGTAAAATTACTACATGAGCTAGCATATTCTAGATTCAGAATTTGATAAAAAAAATAAGGCTAAATCAATCAAAAGTCCTGTATCCTCTCAGAATAGGTAGAATACTATAATCTGCAGTTATAACACTGCAAAAGGGAGAAAAGAGAGCCCAGAGAACTAATATCCTTTCAGTACTTCTAGAAAGGACAAAACAGTTTTAACCAGGTTTCAAATCTGAAAAAAAAAAGGTTATTTTTTAAGATTTCAAATAAAGAATTCACAATTTTTAAATGCACACAGCCTGGATGCATATTCCTAAGGTAAGCTAAACAATATTCTGCTAAGTTTGCACAATTGAGCTACCCGCCTAACTGTCTGATGGAGAGCAAAGATTAAAGTAATGGCTATAAAAAATCAAATCCCCCCCCCCAAAAAAAAGTGCTAGAGATACGAGGAAATATTTCTGCCATTGATATGGGTATGAAATGTCACTAATGTTAGTAAAATACAGTATTAGGATTTCCTCATTCTGTTATACATTTGCAGAGTTGGTTGAACCATATTTGGCCACCAAATGCAATTTTTTCAGGTTTAGATACATAAAGACACCTTTCCATTTTAAGGGAAGCTTTGGGAATACAAAATTAGGAACAGAACATACATTAATTTAGCACTGTGACAAATGTTTCACGTGATCTGTCAAACACAAATGGCTCACAGGCAATAAACAGCGCAACTTGCAGCTGCTCTCCCTTTTAATAAGATAGAAGTTTTGGGTCTGTACAGACCCCACTACCTTATTAAAGGAATGCAGTTGTAGTGGGAGTCGTTTAATGAAAACTGAAGTCTGACTACGCAGCTCTTCAGACGGCAGAGCCTGGATGCCTCTACAGTAAGGTATTAAGCTGAAACAATACATGCAGTGAAGTGGACGTAACACAGACTTTAAAGAACACGGTTTAGTTAGAACCGATCACCAAGTTGCAGCAAAAAGTAAAATGTTAAAAGCATTTAAAAAAAAATCACTGCCACAATCCAAAGCTGACAGGGATTTTTTTTTCCTTTAACATTTTGAGTGCTCTATAAATCATGCATTGGGAGGGACAAAGCATGCATCGTATAAAGGAATGCAAGTCTCAAACAGATGAGGCGTGTACAATATTTAGGATGTTAAAAAGTTGGGTTTTTTTCCTTAAATTATATAAACAGATCTTTTGACTATGTTTATTTCAGCCAACCAGTTTTCAGGTTTTAGATTGCAGCTGCATCCAAATATTCTGCTAGGTTGCAAAGAACAGGAGGATGAGGTGAGGGGAATTGTCAAAAATCATGAGAAGGGCTTGAATTGTCAGGCTAACAAGCGTGCAAATAGAACAGTCCCTGCAGACGCTTCAGCCCTTTTACCACCCATCTCCTGACCATATGTTCTCATAGTACCGGAGATCGGAAAGAATCACAAAGTGCCATTTAGCCATTTTATTAACTTTGCACTGATGCATCGACTGAGCCATGTGGTCTTCAAAATTGGTGAAGCTTTTAATACTTCAGATGCATCAAAAACTGGGTATGTCCTTTGAAAAGGTCTCAGGTTAATGCACACTAATTAAAACACAGGGAATTAACTATTGTTTGTGGAAAAAAAAGGCTATCTTACTAAGTAGACAGGAGAATAGAATTGACTTGTCTTTTAAAAGGAGCTTTGTGACATCTTTCTTGGTCACTTGTCCTGGAACATAAAGAGAATTCAAGCCCTGTTCATGACAGGGAGCATTCCTTTATTGTACCTTCACTATCCGAACGACCTGATGGAAACACGCCCGTGGCAGACAAGTAAATCAGCAGTACACTGTTTGCAGGCAGCTCCTGAAATTCAAAGAAAGAGAAGAGTGGCAAGGGAAGAAATGTGTAAGTTTATTTTAATATTCAATCATCACCTTCGTAAATACATTGTCATTTAAGACTGGGCTGCTCCTGCTTCTGGCTTCCCTTCACTCTATTCTTCGTACGTGTATGTACTGTTCCCCACCACATACGCCCCTTCAAACAGACACAGAAAAAAATGTAAACTGATGATATGGCCGTACTTTTTTTTCCACAGACCTCTAGGCTGATATTAGAGATTCAAGCAGCACTAAAAAAGCATCTGCTTCCACACAGACTCTCTTACTATCTAGCCAGATCTGAGGCTTTCCAAGATATGGAAACCAAAAGCTGCCAAGATCCACACAGACCCTAACTCCCAAACAATTCAGGATCCCAGAGGAAGTTCTTTGTTTCCAAACACCCCAGAGTCTGCAACATCTGCCTCTTCCCCCGACCCTTCTCAGCTGGACCACAAGCACAACACATCCAGGTTTCTGTATAGACCTGTAAAAGAAATCTATTTTCCACCTTTCTAATGGGCTGTCTGCATGAGGAAACAGATGCTTTTAATTTCTGCAAAAGACTGAGCACGCAGGCACCCAAAATTCTAAGTAGTAAGGATGCACTTCCTTCACCTCACCAGCTGTTTCTTTACAGTTGTTCCTTGAAACAAACCAAAACTTGTTCTTTATAGGATTCATATTCTGGTTTTACTATTAAATCCTAAGTTGCTGACTTTTACAGTCATAATTAAGCATAATTAACCCAGCAACTTTATTAAATTAAGCACAGCAACTGTATTACAGTCTACAAATGCATAGACTACTTACATGGAAGAGAGAAGTGGGTAACAACATAAGGCAGGCAGATAAAAATACAGGACGTGCAGGAGAGAGCTACAATTCCAATGGGATACAGAACTGGAGACCTACCAGGTGTGTACAGTGCTTAAGAGCAACAGTTTCTTGACATACTTCCCTGATTTTGGAGTGTGCTTGGCACAATATGAAGTAGGAGAATACTCTTAAGATTTTTCTGTTCTCCAGATCTCTTATTTCAAGAAATATTTCCTATATAATATATATATAGGAAATAGAAAAACTTTGTATAGGAAACACTTATTTGATATACATATAAAAATATGTATTTATAAATATATATAAAAATA
Source organism: Himantopus leucocephalus (assembly GCA_003993805.1). Lineage (NCBI taxonomy): Eukaryota > Metazoa > Chordata > Aves > Charadriiformes > Recurvirostridae > Himantopus > Himantopus leucocephalus. The sequence goes on from RSEF01000017.1 coordinate 11,443,964, forward strand.
TAAATGTCTGTATATATGCATATCTACACGCACACAAATAAAATTACTGGATAACATTAAATCATATGCAACCATTACCTTACATCACATTACTTAAGGCTTTCCATAGTATTGCCACACACCACTCTTGACACTGGAGAGCCAGCACTAAGACTGCTTGCACAGGAATTGTTGAAGCTTCGCTTTGAAAATGGCTATATTTTAGCAGTGATATAACAACTGCTGTGTTACAGCAAGCTGGGTTTCTATTTTAAAATGAACTTTTTTCTTTCCCGTAACAGCAGTCAACAGATTTGCCTTTATTATATAAATTACACATATCTATAATATTTCCATCCTCTCTGAAGATCATATTGAACAGGCCAAAAATTCTTCATTATCTTGAAGTATAAAACATTATCTCAACCACATTTTATTCAGTGTCACATACCATTCTGATTGTTTTTCTGTTACAGATAAATTCACCAATTTCACAAACCTTAAATGATGCTGCTAAAAATGTATATAGCTGGCTAAAAGTTGGTTTGTAAAGTAGATATTTATGAGGGTTTTCCCGCCTGGCTGGTTTCTCCGTTGACTCCTGTTAAATAAAACAAACAAAACAGAACACACAAAAAACCACAACAACCATATATTACCAAAGCAGTTTCATAACCCTCTAAATTTCTGTTTATTAGAATGTTCATCTTCAACATACTTCCCACACAAATGGTCTACCCACGCTGCATTTCCTACTACATAGTAAAGCAAGATGCACAATGTCTAGTGAATGATGCCCAAACATTCATTTCTGCTATTTCTTCTACCACTGAAGGCTTGCTAAGGAGAGTAAAAAAAAGAAGGGGTAAAAAAAAAAAAGAAAAAAGACATTATCTGGACCAAACTCCACAGGTTTGAACTACTCTTAACTAACTTCCAGTAAGAGTTACACCAGCTTTACTAACCTGCTCTGCACAGTGACAATAATGAAAGTACACCATTGAAAACAAAATAAACAAACAAAAAACCCCAGTTAGGATCTGTTGCCAGGTTTGTCACTGAAATGGAACTTACTTGCATTCCAGGTTTGTTCATTTGTGATGCTAAATTCATTGGTTCCCTTTCAAGTGCTTGTAGCATTCGGAACATATCAATTGTTAACTCACTGAACTTGACCTGCAAGAGAGTCAAACAGTTAATTCTGCTGGATACAGATTAAACAGTATTTCTTTGGAATTAACCAGGTAAGAGATTCAACCGCATACCAGACAGACCACTTTCTGCCTCTCAGGGATCTGTCAGCATCATCTTTGAATCTCTAAATCCCTGTGAATGACTTTTAGAAGAGCTCACAGACGACAAAGTCTACCAGACCAGTTACTGTAGTGCAGACCCCTACTTCACAAATTACAGACTTCTCTGGAGTGTTTACAAATCAAGTGCCGAAACCGCTATGTACTATGAATTTAGACAAAATCTGAAAAAGATACGCAAATTGTAGTTTAGATACAACTCCCTTGCTTACCTGAAAAAAGACCTCAGAGAGAAGTCATGAAGTCTGTACAACTTCACTATCATCATCATCATCTAAAGAACAAGATCTTGAATACCTTCTGAAAACCCCTTTCTGTTGCAACTGAAGTTGTAACAAGTTGGAGTATGTCCTGTCAAAGCCTAAGTCCAGCTTTTTCTAGACGTATCCTGGAGACCTCTCATGCTTGAATGTTAAGAACAATCCAGTATGTGAAAATCAATTGTATCTACTTAGTTGACATCATGAATATAAGCAACAAGAGGTCAGTACCACAGCTCTAATATCTAACATTTCATTTTTAGCTCTTACTTCTGAGCTCTTCTTCTTGCTGCCACTGCAAACACCACAATCAAAATATTTTAATGTTCACCTCTGTTGGAATCTCTGTTGTATGATCAGAAGGCATGTCACAGAGGGAAGGACACTGAACTCCAAAGATACAAACCCAAGTCCCCGGAATTTCTTTTACCTGGTTGTTGCAGTTCCCAATAATCAGCGCATCTGCAAGAGCAAGCTGTCCCACTATCATTCCCTGCTCTAGCAACGGAGCTCCTGTCTCAGAAAGCCTGTTAGAGGTGATTACAATGGTGTTGTCATCATTTAAAACCATGACAGGGTCTGCCTAAAAAAAGCAACCAGAATAAATCAGGAATTCAAGAAAACATACAGATTTGCAGTCAGAGAGAAGTCCAAAGGTCTTGTCACTTACAGTAAACATTTCATAACTGAGGCAGATTTTTAAAATTAATTTTCCATCCATATATTTGTATACTTGTATGCAGGCTACAGAGTAATGCCTTACCACCCGAAAAAGCGACAGCTCTTAGGGACTGCAAGCAAATACGTGGTACGAGCACATGAAGGTACAGGAAACAGAAAACAGTTCCTCAAATGACATAAACTCTGCTTCACCTTTTCTATACCTGAGGAACCAAATGTCATCAACAACCTTACAAATTCAGGCAGAATAAACTAAACATTCCTACAATACAGAAGAAGCCTTCACTATTTTAGTTTTGCCTTTTGCTAAATAGCAAAGGAGATGAGCGAACAATAATGCCGCCATCCATTCTGGCAATATTTAAATAAATACTTGTGTATCCAAGTCTATCTGAGCTTCATGCTTCTGTCTCCAATATGTTGCATGACCAGGTCTGACTCTTCAGACACTTTAACGGGTGTCACTGTTACGCTACAGTGAACACAGTTCAATGATTAAATTGGACAGGCATGCTGCCCCTGCACGTGGCACACCTGCTTACCACACAGAGGTGGTGACACAGAGGCACGTTGGTGAACAAGTCAGAAAATTTTACTTTTAAACTAACAACTAAAAGAGAATGGTATTCTCACCTCAATAAACGCTGCCACTTCCTGAAGAACCAGGTTCCACTCCACCTGATCTTCAGTATTAAAACGATGAGTGTAGTCTTCAATTTCATCTGACAGCTCCTGATGTAGAAAGTTAAAAGACAGACATAGTCACTTCTTAAATTGAGAGCTTAACAGGCAGTCAGTAACTTTATAATTTGGTTAGCTGTGCTGGCCTTTAAGAATAATAATAGAAAAATAAATTACTTGAGAACATATGCAGAACACTTATGACTAACATGCCAGCCAAAACGCGCTCTTTCAGGAGACAGAATGCCAATGTTACACTGCGTTTTGGCAATGCAAAGTGTCTTTTAAGTAGGTACAAATGCAAAGAATATCTGGAGTTAAGTATAACTATCCCACTCAGATACAGCTATGTCACTGGTTATTACCATAAGCTACGGATACCAAGGACTCAAATTTCAGCTTACAAGTAACTTTAAATACACTGAGAAAGTGAATGGTATGGCTTTTTTAGCTGCTACTAAGCTAAGCTCGCAGTTCAAGTAAACTTAGACACAAAGACAGTAATGCAACCTACACAAAACTGTCAATACCAGAAGCTGCTTGCAGCAAGGTTGTTAGAGGGGTTTGGGAAGCATATGCTGTCAGGGGAAGCACGCTGTTCCTTTGTTGTAGTTGGAGGGTATGTCCCTGTCTAGGCTGCAGCTATCGGAGTATTTTTACCTGGTGTTCAAACAACGCTATCAAATAGTTCGAGCTTAAAGTGCCATTATTAAATGTCTGATTCACAGAAGATACTCACTTTGTTGGATGTCAGATATACTAGAGAAGCAATGATCAACATTGGCCTGTACTCTATTTGGTGTACCAAAACACTTGTGTTTATGGGCACTCAGTGCTTCACTCCCACGGCAGACGCACATGCAGATCCAGCCTCTACAATTTCATTGTAATATCTACATCATTTAACAAGGTTTAATTTTGATGGGTCTCTGGAAGGTGCAAAATGTATTCAGCATGTCTTCTAGACATGGGACAGAGCGATAGCAGTTTGGAAGGGAAAAGAAATAAGCTCAACATCAAGCTAGGAGACACTGGCTTTCCCAGCAACAGTGTGTCATGAAGACTTGCTGGGGGACTTTCCACAGATGTCCTAAATCCACTACAGGAATGAAGATGTACTCAGAGTTATGAGATGATCCCCACATTTTCAGATGAATAACATGCATCTTACAGTTTATTCTTAACTATATAAATTTGTAAAGTTCTTCTCTAGCCAAATGTTCACATCATACTGAATCTTTCCATAGCTCTAGCCATATTATTCCTTCCTTCTGCAGCATCCAACAGCACAACCAATTAAATGAGAGGGGGAAAAAAAAACCCACACAGAAAACCACCCCTATGCTGCTGCAGCAGCTAAGATCATAGATCTACTGAGTGGTATTTCAACTGAAATAGACTATATTATAGATTTCTTAATGAGGAGAAAAGCCCTGAATAACCAGCAACCTCCCACCCCTTAGAACCTCTATCCTCATTTTAACATACCTTTACAAGGTCCTTTACAACATCCATTTTGTTGAGCAAGAGACAAACCACTATAAACCTTGCATAGTAACGCAGCTTCTTCACCACTAATTCAGGCCTAAACACAACAACAAAAACACTATAGCCAAATTTGAGATTAAAATAGAACACAGGTAGTCAAGAGGGGTAAGGGAAAGGAGGAGTTTAAGACCAGAGCAAGGCAGAACACTCTGCAGATGAAGAGTTCTAACTGAATCCATGTGGAGATCAATAGCTACCTGGCTGCTTAGAGGTTTATTTAAAATTGAGTACAGGGAGATAAAATATACATCAAGAATGCCACAGCCTCCCCCCTCCCCACAGTCTCCTTACACGAGAACAGGCATAGGAGCCAGATATAATCACTGGCTCTTCAAGCCTTTTGGCAGTTCACGGGCACTATCTGACCCCACTGCATCGCACGATAATCACAACTGGCTCAGAGCTCACCCACCTGCAACAACTTAGAGATCTGCAAGTCAGCATAGCCCATAATTACTCATCCATTTCTAAAATCTTCTGACAGCATCTAGAAACATGTTTGGTCAATCCTACCTTGTCTGAAACAGTTCATGCACTCAGACTGAAATTGAGAGATTTTTAACAGAGAAGATAATAGGATCAACAGATATCAGAACACAGCAGGGAAACGTTCATCTTTTTGTGGCACACAGGTGCATTTAGACACCAGCAAGACTAGAGATGTGCAATTAGTTTAAGTCCCGACATCCTTGAATGGTTGGCAGGAAACTCCCTAACTAACCTTCTGCATTTATCTTGATGATGACTTCAGATCCTTTCTTCTTTAACTTTACTTTAATGAGGGAACCCAGGTTTACTGGCTAGAATGTAAGATTGGGATCCAGAACTGAGTTCTCTACCTATTCTTATTTATATCTGTCTATGTTCTTGGCAGGCAGCTCATGTTCTGCACTGGCACAACACAGCCTTGCTTTGAGTGTACAGTATAGTGTCTTAAAAAGAATATGTTACTCCTCCCAAAGCTCTCAGACCTTGTCCCAGTCAGTTACAGAGGGCTGTTGTACTGCAGTACTAACTGACGCTCCCCTGAAAAGCCTGATCAGAATCGAACAGGTTCCTCAGCTTCAGCCCAACAGAGCTATCTTCCAGCCACAGCATACTACGTCCCAGCACTGATATTGCTCAGGACTAAAAATGACAAAACTTTGGGGCTAATAGCTTTCTAGCCAGGACCAGGTAACAGAATATTCCTCCAGTCATACAGCAAACCTCTTACTGAGGTTTTTAATCACAGCAGGAGGATTAAAAGAAACTTCCTTCAACAACATTGATTTTATCCCAGTTATGCTCCTACAGTTTATAGTTATTTGCTGCTTTCACCCACCATTCTAGTCTTGAAAAAACATTCAGACTTACCTGTCTTCTTTGTTGACTTGAGAGTAGTATGACCTCTGCCTAATTGCTGAATAGAAGGAGAAAGCTTCATTGAGATAGCTGGTTTCTGAAGTGCGCAAGCTGCAGAGGAAGAACCAGATTAGCTCACTGCTTCAGATGGAAATCCATGCCAAGCCCTCCCTTCCTGCCCCCCTCAACCATCTTGTGCATCAATGGCAAAACTCCCTCCTCAAGTAACATCATACGCAAGCCAGACTGTCATTCTTTGTGCCTGCTGGGAAGACAGATTTCAGAGCTTGGATTCCATTTCAGATAACAATCAAATCTGCCCATCTTGTACCCATACGTACAGGTGACAGGTTAATTCAAAAGTTTAAAGGAACATTAAGCTCCCAAACTTGTAAATCACATTTTTGCACAAGAGTCAAATGCACCATGCATGGAAGACTCCGAGACACTTGTGAGGCAGGAGATAAGTCCTTAGGCAGCACCAACACGACCAGCAATGTGGTATGGGGCTCACAGGTGCCTTTCTCTGCAGCATCCCCATGCAGTCCCAAGGGCCTTCTCATTCAGAAACAGGCGTCACGACTCAACTGATGCATTGATTTCTCCTGACTGAGTAACAGATGTTTGGCGTGGAGCTGCCACTAACGTTGCATTCCCCTACTGAATCCTTTTCTGTGCTTACTTACTAATAATGGTAATAGAGCTGCCCAATCTTGGAAGCAATTTCCCCAATTTGCCACCGCTTCAACCCATACCGATTGTCCAATACTTGTCTATTTCGCAAGAGAGAAAAGAGAGATTAAAAGGCATTCCAGAATTTCTCAGAACATCACACCAGACAAGACAAAGAGCCACTGTAGGGCCAAATTCAGCTTTCATTACTGGTGTGGCATTCCCAGTCGCAGTCCCTCGCAGAGCCAACAGCGCTGCGTACCCACACCAGAACAAGGACCATTTCTCTTACATAAACTTGCAAGAGCTAGACATAAGTATGTTGCACAAAATACAACAATAAAAGGTCACAACTTCCCAGGAGAACACTCAGACTACGCAGCCCATGTAAGGTGTGAAAGATCAGAGCCCACGCTGCAGCAAAACGCTTCACACCATTCCAGATGGGTTCTGCACTGCAGAACCCATCATCCCAGCCCAGCTTCTCCTTGGAAATATATTACAGCAACATGCATTTAAGTAGAGCAAAAGGTGTTGTTAAAGTAGTCACACTGAAAACTCTGTAACATTTTAATTCATCAGACTGTGCACGCTCCAGGAAGTGACTATTCCCCCCATGCCTGAATAACAGTGAAATCTCAGTCTCAGCCGGGGCCCTTAAATACACACTTAAATCCACAGAACACGTTTGCCTACAACATCCCCTTACCGATGTTGCTGTTGAAACTTCCAGAGCTTGGTGTAAACGTCAAATGTTCGCCCGAAATAGGATTGCCACTGCTTTTGCCCATACTGAGGTAAATCCCTGCAACAGACAAGTGACAAACGCAGAGTTATAGAGTAGATTCTGCTCGGCCCAGCGTGGCAGCAGCGTATTTGTGTCCATGTCAGAACAGCTTTGTTCAGAATTGACTTGAAATGCTTTATAACTCTGCCTGCACCCAGAACTACAAGAACCATGATTCATGTTCTCAAAACCTGTCGTTACTGGCATCTGCAAGGAAGTCCTGTTTAGCTTGTAGGAAGTACATGTATCCAGATCTGACCATAGTATCCCTAAAAACATGCCACAACCCAGACAGTATATTCAGAATATAACATATATAAAAGAAAAGCCTGCATATGCATATGTAGGAGAAAGCATGTATTGGGGGGAGGAAAAAATTCTTTAGTGCTGTCTCCTAATTATTGCATCCTACTTCCAGACGAATTCTCTAGTCACTCTTCAAGTGCAAAAGGATTAAAGTTATCAGTGTTAATAAAGGTCCCATGCATTTTGCAACTCTTTTGAGTGATTCCCTACATTTAATTACTGTTTGGGGACACAGACAGCCAGCGTGTCAAACTGCCTGAGCTCTGCAGGTTCCACACACAGAAAAAAGACGAGACTGTAACATCAAACCGAAGGTGTGCAGCTTAACCATAATTTTTTGAAGTAAAACATTTCCTACTAATACAATACCAAGGCCTTCAAATGCAAGAACTGTAATTCAATCACTTGTTCAAAGAACAGCAGAGTTATTCGTTATTCTAGTGTCTGTTGCCAGCCAACCCCACAATCCTTAACGTTCTACCCGAGAGCGCTTGTCCAGCTGCGGACTGACAGTGCCCCTGCACAGATCCCCTGCGAAAGGTTGACTCTCCCTCCCCAAAAGACTCAACAAGATGGGCCCTGTCCAACAGCTTCCACCAGTTATACAGGTAGACATTCACTTGTAAGTTAGTTATGAAACATACGATATATTTAGAGTGTATTTATACGGTACTTATTATGAACATACGACACGCTGTACACATGAGCTGTTCTCTCCAGATGTGCCTGGGATTCTGGAATGGCTACTCCAACACGCAGAATAGCAGCGGGTGGAAGCAGTGCTCTCCATGAGCGGGTTAACATGGGTCAAGTGATTGGATGTGTGCAAAAAACATCGGTATTTATGGACAAATACAGTCCAAAGGACAAAAAGGAATCCATGCTAACTCCTGTAAACACGCCTTTATCAAGGCTCTTGTTATGTTAACATGCTCTCAGGTGTTAACATGTTCTCAATGTCAACAAGTTCTGAACAGCATCAGAAGAGGCCTACAAATAATCACTCCAAACAGGAACAACCGTGTTCCTACATGCATTTTTCAACAGGTGACTGAAAACACCTTACTATCTTGCTAAAAGATAAGTAATTTTATGGTTATATGCACAGAAAGCTAAATTGGACTCTTAAAATACCATAGTAAAAAAAAACCCCTACCCAAGAGCAAGCAGAATAATCTAATCGAAATTAGTTCATTTAGACTGGTAGTATTTCCTGCTACTCATTAAGGAAACAATCTTTTTTAAATGGATGAGGCTGTTCACCGTGTTTCAGAAACAGACCCTATAACATCATACATAAATCAGCCGTCCAAATGCCACCAGTCAAGCACGCACGTGGATGCTCACCGCTAACATTCACTGGGTCAAGTTACATCATCACCACAACATTTGTCTCCCTCTAACTCATAGTTAGTGACACGTCAGAACCTGAGACCCTCTGATTTTTTTCATATCCGTCTCCAGTGCTGTAAGGTGAGTTAGTCAATCCAGTTCAGTTCTGCTTCCATACCTCCACTCGATTTCCACACCGTGATGTATTTCACTCCACCCCATAACCATGGTGTAGTCCTAAGGATTTTAGCTTTGAAGGGTTGTGCTCTCAATCCTAACAGAAGGCCGTCACCTGGGAGTGACTTGAGCCTTGGAACAAATCCGACAGAGAAGACCAAAAACCCTCAGTCTCACTGAGCACTTGCTGCTTACAAATCTATACTGAGCTGATTCAAAGGAGGTATACAACTCTACAAGTGGAACAGCTTTTTCAGGACGGCATAGTCTTCCGTTTGATTCAAGAATGATTTCTTCAGGGAATGGTCTTTCAAATCACTGTGCTGGTTAACGTACCATCCAACACCCAGACGGGCACAGAAAAGCAGCACATTCCACTTCCATGCCTGGGAGGTCGAGACTGAGGGAAACCCCACCTTTTGGAATCCATGCCGTGTCCTCTGGAGGAGCAAGACAAGCAAAGCAGCACACTACAATTTCCAGAGCCACGTAGAGGCACGTTTCTACTAACCGTAATTGCTTTAACAGCACCCTAGGTAGAAAAGGAAATTAATATTTCTTTGCTCATCAGCCAACTGTACTTCCCACACAGCTTGAAGGGACCTAGCTTAGTTACTACATGTAAAATGAATCCGTTACCAGCTATGACTCTTACCAGCCTGGAAAACCATTCCAGTACTTGCTGCTGCTATTCTGTGAAGATGGCAAGGAACCTGGGCAAGATTTTACAAAAAAAAAAAAAAAAAAAAAAAAAAATCCTCTCAAACTTGCAATTGGCTGCTCAACATCTTGGAACATGCTTTGGTGCAGTGAGGGGTAAACAGGAGTATAAACATGTGCTTCAGAGCACCAACATCTTCATCCAAATATAGTTTGATACAAACACATACAAATTTAAAGCATTTACTGCAACAAAGGATTCACCACTTTCTATTGTTGTAATAGATGTAAACATTTTAGCTAAACAAAAGAAGTTAAGAAACTGTCCGAATACATGGCTAAGATATATTGCAAGCAAGAGGTAGTGTTAAATTTAATCAGCACATCCACAAGTTTCAATGTTAAAAAAAAAAAAGTGAATACAAATACAAAACAACACTAAAATTTATCATTTAAAAAAAATATTAAAAAAAATCAAAGTTCCCTGGCACTAATTTCAAGACTGACTGAATGAGCAAGTTGACTCAAAGAACCCTACCAATAGTAAATCGGTTTTTCGAGGCCAAGCTGCTTAGGACATCTGAGCAAGGGTCTAACATAAGGAAACAACAAAACATACCCTTCTTCTCTCAAACACCGCAAAGTAGGTATGTGCACGCATATATCCCTCATCAGTAAGCTAATACACCCTTTATACCTCGCCCGTCATCTTCCCTTGCGCACCTCTGGCACCCCCTCGATTCGGTACCTTCCTCTGTAGGAGCCTAAGCATTCTTACAGAGCCTAGTTCAACTCGCTGCGCCGCATTCGTCTTGAATATACGAAAAAAATAAGTGGCATTTTAAGAAGCCTCTGTTAGCGCAGTGTACACGCGTTCAGCCGTTGCTGTCCACAGTCGCTGCTGGGTGTCCACATGCATATTCCTCAAGCAGCGTGCTCGCCTAATTGCAGCTGGCATAGCTGCACAATACCATGCGATTCCGCGGCTCCCCAGGGAACAGGAAAGATCTCCATGGAAACAGACAGCAGCACTTGTTCTTTTGAGAGTATTCTGACATGGCTGTAATAAAACTTCATTTATGACAATACATTACTGTGGTTTCACCACAGATTTTTGCAGACAAGAGCTGCCATTGCTGCCATCCATTTACTGGTTTGTGTCCCGAACATCAGGCACGTTGCTCTCATGTATCAAGAAATTTTGCTGTGAGAAAACGGATGCATAAGCAAAAGAGGATATTTAGTGCAGGTGTTTTAATCAGAGCACAGGATCTGCATTATTTGGTGAGAAATAGCCCAAAAGAATACTAGAGACTCAGTTGATTGCAGAGTAGATTATTAATACAGCTCCTCCCACTGAAGGAGACAGGGAATATACGATCCAGAAGCAATTACACACCCAACTTGAGAGCAAAAGACCTATGTTATAGCAAGAGATCTTGCTACTTCCAGATCTGCAGAAGGATACTAGAGCAAGATGGAGAGAAAAAGGCAAGAGCCTCATTTTTCTCCAGGGTGCACCCGGCTGAGGATGCTGGGCACGGAACAGGCAGCGGCAGGGGTACTCACGCGTGCCGTTACCGATCACCACCAGCTTTACAGGAGGGAGGAAGAGGCAGCAAGAAGGAATCCAGATGCAGAGGAGGGAATGGAGATGCTTTGATTTAGGACAGTTCTGTCCAGACAAGGAAGACAGTTAAATGCTTCATTGCAACAGCCTCCAACAACAAGTGGAAACTGTTTCCAATTTTTTGGCTCTTAAAACATCCCAAACTGGACATGAAGACACAAACTCAGATGTTCTAAAAGGATGGGTTTCTCACACTGGGCACAGAAGACTGGTTCCCTTGCCACACTAGACTGCCTGGTGGATAAATTCCACAGTCAGTCCAGAATTTTATCCAATTCTTGCTGTATAGTCTTAGCAAAGACCAGTCCTACTTATATGCTCAGAATACATTTTCTGCCAGTAGTTCACTTCAGCCATGCTGTTGGCAGAAGCCAGATAATACTGGCTGAAAACCAATTAAAGGTGCTGAGGTGTGTTTGGCCAGCACCACATGGAAGTTGTCACCCAGGGACAACTTCCAGAGATGTAAAGATGTTGAGAAAGTCCTAGGGACTCAGCAGTACACTTCAAAAAGGAAAGTTACAATAACTGTAAGTTCAACATTCAGAGCTTTAAATACAATCACAGTTTTGACAGGTGATAAAAAAGACAATTACCTTTTATGTTCATAGGCTTGTAGTAATTGCAGGCTCCTATTCCCAGTGCCTAAGCAGCAGTGGGATAATGGCATTGTGGTGCAGCTTCCCATCATCTCTAATAACCCATGAAGACAGCAAGCACACCAGTAGCCCTCACAGTAACCAGCATCACTGATGCAATCGGCGTGAGAAGCCAGTCCCTTCCCAGTACCAGACAGGTACAGCCTGCAGCATTACCTGAAGCTAACAGGGTCCTGTTGTTTCTAAATCAGCAGCATCAGCATGGAACAAAACTAAGAGGTCTAACTTGCATCTTACTAGAAGCCTACAAAATAAATGGGTAAACACTACCACCTCTTCCCACGAAGGGACAGTAGTCATGATTCTTGCAGCCTGCACAATGAGCAACAAGACCTTATAATCTGGGAAAGTAGGATATATGTGGAAAGTCTTTTCATTTCTTAAAGTTTCAAGTTCTCTGAGATACCAAACATGTTTAAGCACTTTTTAACATTAAAAAGAAAATAATAACTGGTGACAGTACACCAGGAAAAACTGCTTCCTAACACACTCCCTCTTTCCAGCCTTTTTCCAAGAAAAAAGAAAGTGGGAGTCGGGAAAAAGAAGACAGCAATTGGAACATACTTCACTAAGTTGTTTCTAACTTGTAGCTCAGGGTGTTCAAAAAGGGAGTACAGACACTAGAAAGACAACCTCCCCTCTAAGTTATTCTAGCAGGCACGGCCACAAAAGGATGGCACCACTGGCAGTGCGAGCATGAAGTATACTTTGGAGCAGCAACCTTGGCAGATCATCATATGTTTTCCTCAAATGCTGTATTTGGCATCTGTATTGGGAAGAGAGGAAGGAAACGCTACTGAAACAAAGACGTGGCAGGCTGAGCCCTTGCATTTTTGGCAGCAGCAACAGCTAAGCAGCTGCCAACACAGCTATAGGCTCAGTTCCCTGCAGCTGAAGTGCCCAGAGGAGGTTTCAGGAAGGAAATCATTGCTCTCCTCTCCCTCCCCCATCACTTCTTTTCCATGAAACATGGTAGAGACAACAGAATGGCATAAAACACAGAAGCAAAGCCCATCATCATCTTCAAAACAGAAGAAGGCAGGCATGCATCAAATGCATTTATTACACTAGAGGGAAAAGCAAGCAACTGGACTAAGAATTAGGATACTTGCCAAGTCATTTCCAGGTGAACTACCCAGAAGAGAACAAGCACGACCAGAGGAGACACCTGAAAATTATAATGTCGCTTTATCCAGTCATCATGCCCACAGGAATCACAGGCCTTCCAGGTGAAATGGTGGTCAAGTTCAGTGCAAGAAGCAACTACATTAATTGTGTCAAGTTACAGCAAGGACAGAGGCAGGCTCCTGTTCCAGTATGTTCTTATTTTCACACAGCAGAGCTGGCTGCTGAAGCCCATCTCTCTATTTTTAGTGCCCAGATTTCACCCAAAGGTATTTCCCATTTTCTTTTCATCTAGCCGGATAAGAGGGTTTCTTTTTGGCAAAGTACCATGGACACACATGGAAACTACATCTCTCATCTGGAAATCTGACATGAGCGAGCACTCCCTCCATGCCCGCAGGGAAATACAGAGTGGCTGTAGGTATTCTGCCATCTCCATGATCTGAACTTGAGCATCACGTATCCAGACCTGAACTGTATTAATGTGTACTCTTCAGTGACTTAGGCCAAAATTTCAAGCAAACTATATCAGAAAGCCAAGGTAATGACATAGATGGTCCTGGAAATCCTGGCCTCAAGATCTCAGTCCTTTTGCTTCAGACTCTGTTTCATGGGGTGCTGAATACAATCACCAGGAACTCCTTGTCTCTACTGCCCGTTTACTATTCAGACTTTGGAGCACAAACTGTTTGTTTTGGATTTGGTACTCAACTTCTAAAGCACAGGAAAAGGATTATCAATAGTGGGGGGCAGGGGGGGAAGGAATTAAAAACATCTTTGCTAACCATCTGTGTTTGAGTAACAGCAAGCTATATGGGCCCAAACATACAGTATTACTCAGAGACCAGTAAGAGGCTGAACTGCCAACAAGATACGAGCTAAAACCCATGTTGCTTAAGAGACTCTACAGCGAAGCTTAGAAATAAAACAGCTCTTGAATACATAATCTTTAACTCAGCGTATATTGACATAAACAGGATGCCTCTACCGCTGTCCAAACATGAACTATTTTCCTTGAACTCCCCTTACTCTTATTCCCCTTCTTATTGGTGCCAACAAAACAGCTAGACTTTCTGATATTATTGCAGATGTTTTGCAGATAAATGCAGATTTTTATTTTTCTCCACAGTTCAGATTAAACATTTGTTTCACCAGGCAAATACAGGCTATGGTTTGTATGTTTCTGTTTATCATTTTCTAAATTTCTTCCCAAAAAATATTCCCTCCCCCCATTTCCTTCCACCTAGGTCAGTCCTTCTCATTCCTTTTTTTTTTTTGAACAGAGACTGTGGGGTTTTGGACTTGCATGCTGTTGACTGTATACAGCTACACCTCGTCCTTAATTGTGTACTTCATTATGAATTCATTTCAGTATGAATTCTAACAATTTCACCGAATTTCCAACTTCTATCTTACTGTTAATTGACATGACAGACATTCATCTCACCTTTCTCACATTTCCTTCCCTACTGTCTCAGAAGAAATGCGTGAACCTCTACTCCTACAGACTTTCTTACATACATGATCCAAACCTACCCATACACAGGTGCACATTGTTCTCTCCTAAACAAACTTATGCGTTTGAGTTCAAAATGTTCATTGTACAACTGACTTCAGCATCACTCACACTGAAGTGTATGCTCCAATGCTTTTCTGAAGGAATACTGTCAAAAATGCACTAACCTTAAGCCATTGAATAGCTGTTTAGATTTATCCAATAAGTAGCAAAAGTCTGTCACTGTTTTCCTCTCTGCTTGAGGAATATCATCTTCAGCTCCTCCTGATGACATGATTTCTTTTAGGGCAAACTCAGTCCTATGAAGAAGAAAATAGCCATATTACTCAAAAATTGAGGGCTACTATGAACTCATCCAGATTAGATGCATGTACAGTTCCATGGGGATGGTAACAAAGAGCATGCAATTCTCCCACAGGTTACTCTTCTCAAGACTCATTAAAAATAACAGCTGAGAATCAAAGCATGGGACTAATTATTGCACAATGCACTAGTTAACAGACCAAAATTAAAAATAAAAGGATATGAGCGTCATAAAATAACTGAGGACTGTATTCACAAACACAAAACTGCCAACAAAAGGACTGTAAAACAAATGGTACTTGGGTTTCATACTTGGACAAAGAAATCCTCTCTAAATTTGCCTTTCTGCAGAGGTGTTTATCCTGCAGCCGTATTTAGCGAGACTAGCCTCAATTCTGTTTACATTTCATACTCTTCTGTAACAGTTTAACACTAGCTCACTAGTTGCTATTGATAAAACACAGCAATTTTAGACAGAATGCTAAAAAATACCCTGCGTCCTCTCCACTTCCTCATGACTCCACTTCCATGGCTTGCACTGCCCACAATTATACCTGCAGATCTATTTTTACTGTTCATATGAGCAAAATGTCTCATTGTACAGTAATCAACTGAACAAAAAACCAAGCTATAACATAGGAAATCCTAGCATTGGGTCAGTAAGAGAGTATGAAAGCTTATAAAGGCAGAGGGGCTTTTAAAATCTTACTTGGAACATACAGGTATAAAATGATCCTTTGATCATCCAAAGGTGAGCTACAGATTTCTTAGCAGCGGCAACAAAATGTGCTCCTCTGAAAATGGCTGCCAGGTCTTTGGCTCTTCTGTGCTCTCTAAGAATTTTAGTGCAAAATAAACACACCTCTAACTGGGCAAATGCAGAGCTTTTTACTTTCAGCAACTTCTCTACCGGTTCTGGTAAGCACTTGGGTTAAGCAACAAGTTTCCATTTGTGCAGAAGCTGTTTGCATGCTATTTGCATAAATAATTACCTACAAGTCCCAATTCAGGCCAGGGAATGGCAAAGCTAACTCCTTAGGGTTACTGGAAAGTATCCTGAAGTATCTGTCATCAATTGTCACGAAAAATCTTCACAATAACCAAACAGACTTTAGAAATACTTCCCTGAACAAACACTTCATGCCTACCCAAACGCAGAACTGGCAGTTCCCCCCCAGTTTTTGGGGGTCAGTTAGTGAGCATGTCCTGCCAACCAAGCAGGTTCATGATTTCACAGTTTAGACAAGATGCAGCGCACATTGCCGTGTCTTTTCCACCCCCACAAGACAGTGCACTAGACCACTAGTGCAAGGACATGGGCTGCACTGCACAAATCGCTTGTTGAAGAGTTCCAGAAAAAGGTAGGAAGTATCTACTTATTGCCAGGTAACTGCAAATGGGTGCCAGGCAGCGTAAGAGAGTTCAAAACATACCAACCAGATGCCAGAAGCTGTTGGTATGAGCCTAGCAAGCACAACATGAATATTGTGAAGCACCAGCCTGTGTTTGAAATCTCTGAACATTCACATTCACACAGCGTGAAACATAAAACACTGAGTACTTAAAGCACCAACATATGAAACCGAAGTGAACAGTGAGAGCTAAAAAACAGATGTCAGAAGCAGCCAGGAGGTGACTGAGGAATTTCAGGCAGAGGGACAATACCCCAGGTCCTGTGTGCTCCGCAGCAAGGGTGACCTAAATCCTGCGGCAAGGCCCTTGGGTTCTGCAGCGCTGCGCTGTGGTGGAGCAGGCACTCTAGAGCAGCTTCAGATACATTTCCAAAAATTGAGGAGCTTGCTTAAATTGCAAAGTATGTTTCATACAGTCTGTATAACATTCCTTTAATTTAACGGTAAAGTCAATTTTTTTTTGTGCTGCCCT
Source organism: Himantopus leucocephalus (assembly GCA_003993805.1). Taxonomy (NCBI): domain Eukaryota; kingdom Metazoa; phylum Chordata; class Aves; order Charadriiformes; family Recurvirostridae; genus Himantopus; species Himantopus leucocephalus. Next base: position 11,460,821 of record RSEF01000017.1, read on the forward strand.
TAAGTTATACTACCCAACTACCCAACCGCTGCTAACACTGGCCAGCTGAATCCGTGTTAGCCTTGGCGCTGGCACGTATAACCTACTGCTGTTCTCATGTCGAGGGAGTCCACTAGACACGCTGCGAAGAGGGCCATTTATGCAATCAATAAAAGACATGCTAGAAAATTCACCGCCTACCGGTCTGAAAGTTATCAGAAGGCAGGAAAAATACTTGTTGCAGAGCAAGGAGAAAAAGCATCTTTTGGTTTATAGACAACTAAGGTGTATGTATTTTGAACACCTACTCCAAGCCCAGCCAGTTCCTAAATATTTAGCACAATACTGGTTTGTGGAAAGTTAGAATAACCGAGAGAAGAAAGGGGGGGGGAAAAAAAAAGAAAAGACAAGACAAGGAAAGGGGAGGAAAAAAAAAAAAAGGAAAAAAAAAAGAGATTGCCAAACTGAAAACAAAACATTAGAGAACACTCTGCAAGTTCAGCCTCCTGATGCAGCTGTCAGCATGTGAGTTTGGAGCCATTATGGAAGCAGAAGGCAAAAGCACCTTTTCTGCTCGTGGAAAGAAACTGCCAAAAGCAGAGGGAACAACCTGTCTTCTTATCAGAGACTGCTGGTGAAGGAACCTAGGAAATAAACCACATTTAAGCACATTCTGACATTCCACGGAGACCTGAAAAATTAGTATACGCTGGAGACACTCCACTAAGACATTCAGTTTTTCCTTTATTCACAGGTTCAGAAATGAAAAAATGTATGTTGCAATCAAGCCACACAGATGGTATTAAGGCAACCAATAGCCTGAGTTTAGGCTAAAAGGTGGTATTATATAGCCAGGGTGAGGAGTAAGAGGCAGAGACTTACATGCAGAAGCATACAAAAGGAGCACACTTACTAGAATAGTCAGGGTTTTAACTTCATTTCCTCTCTTTCAAAAAGCAAGTCTCAGTCACTCCAACTTATCTCCAGAAAAGAGTCCCTCCTGATAAAACAGACTGTTCCACACAGAAGATGTGAAACTACAGTACCTGCAAAATTACATCTTCATTCTACAACTTAGTAAGCTGAAATCTTAAAAACCACATACACCAACATGTACATACGTACATCAAGACTTTAGCTTGTATTGCTTTAGATATCAAAATATCACTAAATGCCTGATCAAGTTCCACTTTAAAGTGAAGCTGCCACAAGCACAAAAAGCAGGGAACTCAAAAAAAAAACCAACCCCAAAACACAAACTCCCCCAAAAAAACACAGACCAGAAACACAAATATGAATGGAAGGGATGGGAGAACAAAAGATTAATTCGAATGCAGAGATAGATGATTAGTTCAGGGGAAGACAACAAAGCCCTGCATCCTCTAAAATGAGTTTCTTACAGAAAGTTCAGGTTCATTCACAAGAAACTACTTAGAGTTTTACATATACAGGGCCTGCCTGCCGAGAAGTGTCTTACTACAACTATAAAAGGCTCCCGATACAACTGTATGTCAGTTCAACTTAGCAAAGACAGTAAGAACTAGATTGTGTTGAAAAATGTAACAGTTCCACTGCCTATTATTACGCCTACATTTTATATTATTTAAGCAGATGATGACCATCATAAACATGGGGTGCTCTCAGTGTTCCAGGGAAGGTTATCATTGTAAACGACTATTACCGACCATGACCAAAACAGTGATTTAAAACAAAGAGATGTACTTGTATCATTAAGGTACTGCAGTTCCAACTTTTTCTCTGTGTGTGATGGCAAAATTTTCGCAGACCTTCTTCTAAGTTTGTTCATTATTTTAATTTCCATTAAAACCAATACTCAGCAATAGGATGTTGATACCAAAACACTGAAATATAGCTAATAATAGTAAACTGAAAAATCTCATTATGATAGTTGCTGCCATGAAAACATCCATTTCATTCGGCATGCCAAATATGCCTTCTACCTGGTTCCAATCTGGATTGCCATATGTATTTCATACTATGTAAAAGAAAGACTCGCATGTTAGACCAGGAATAAAACGCTCACTGCATACTTTCATCAGCATGCTTTGAATTACACATTTAATGCTTATTCTAAAAAGGGCTTTGAACAGAACGCTCCACGAGCAACTCAAAAAACTCTGCCCTGCATCATCATCTGTAAAAACTGTATCTGCCAGCTTTTCAGACATGCTTAGCCCAACCTCATTGTTTCTCAAACATTTTGATGGCATTCCTCTCGCTAAACCTTAAGCACCTGAACAGTAAGACAGACGCAAAAATTAATCTCATTTTCTACTGACGCTTTAAGAGGGAGGGAGGTGACCAGAAAACACTTGATCTAAGACACCAGAATGAAGGAAGAAGGCTCAGGGTGCTTATGAAAAGCTACTTCATTAGTACATAAACAGCTAAATTACAGTTAAAAGTAGAATGAAACGAATCCTTAGTTATCCACACAATTAGGAAACTATCTCTGTTCTTAATGACCTGAAGATGCAAGCACAATTGCCTGTGGGACAGAACAGACACAACAGACGTAACACCTCTGGGATGACAGGAGTATGCTCCAAATAATCAACTCTGGACAGTGACAATGGATGAGATCAAGTTTCACTCTCTTGCAGGGTCATTAAAGGCCCATTCTGGCTCTGCTACATATTGCACTCAGAAAACAGGAGTATTTCTAAACTGTCTAGTGTATTTACACATGTACATGCTATAGTAGAAAGTCCAATTGAAAATCCTTGAAGGTTACACTTTAAAAGTAAGCATGAGTCCTGCTCAGAACGGACTGGTTTTGTACTGACTACATGTCAAATTTATCTTCATGATGATTATAGAATAACACCATACAGAAAATACATTATAAAAATATTCAGACTGAATCACATCATGGGCAAACAGAGTGTTCCTTCTAGGAAAAAATAATCAGGAAAAGAAATAAGGGGTTCAACCAAGAAAGAAATAAAAGCAGTGAAGAATTAAGCAGAGTAGTAATAAGCATGACAATTTCCCTCTGTGAGATATCTTTAGAAAAGCTGCCAGAAGGTAATTCTTCTACAGATCTCAAATTCAAAGAAGCATTTTGGTTACAGACATGAGCAGGCGCTGCTGCAATTTAAACCCTGGTTTCACTCAGCCACAGCACATGCCTGAATATGAAGGAAAGATGGGATGGGAAGATGGAAAGAAAAAGGACAACGGGAGCTGTTAAATGATAGGTGAAGCTGGCTTTTCCAGCTGGCAGAGAAGGAAAACCAAATTAGTTATCTCATGCACTGGTTTTGGCTTATCATGCTCCGGGGGGGGTTGGGGGGGTCGTATTTGGTGCTGTACAAAGAAAGAACTACTATCACGAGCAGCTCAGGAAAGAAGGAGGTCTTCCCTGCACTGAATACTGCGTTGTAATGCAGCAGCATTACAGACAGGAGAAAGAATTATTATTAGAAACAGCAAGTGGGCACCGCAAAGGGAGGAATATAGCTACTGACATCGCCCTTTCCTCAGGGGCTGCTGAGCTCCAAATGAAAAATATAAATAAAATAGTACATCCACAATGTGGACCTCTCCTTCTCTTTGATACTAGCAGTAACCCACAGATCTGTGCTCCTCTTCTGCAAACAGACAGTTCTCCCAGTTTTGACAGCCCAGCTATACCAGAAATATCACCTACTTAATTTTTTGTTCTTGTGTTTGACACTTTTTGCTTTCTTTCATGTAAAAGAAACTGTTGGGCTGTTTTGCATGACTTTTTTTTTTCTTTTTTTCTTAAGGAGCACATGCTAAAAAAACAATCTCCAGAGTCTGCAAAAGGAGACAGTGAAACATTGGTTTAAAAGGCTGTTAAAATAAGTCAGAAAATGGTGACTTCCAGCAAAACTTGTTATTCTCTCAAAGATTTTGCCAACTCCTCAGGCCACAAGGCAGAAAAATTGTGCTAGTCAAGCACTGCACTTTGCGTGCCAGGTTCTTTCCAACACACTCTCAGTACTACGCAAACCTGGAATTGTGTGTTCAATACACGAATAGATTTTACAAATTCATCCCATTGCAGCACCCAGGGTAGAGGAGCATCCCAGAGGATGGCAAGACTATGCAAAGCAGTTGGAGCTGAAAGGCAGCAGGAGGAGGGGTATGGGAAATGGATGAAAGTTTCATGATGCTAGCCAGTATTTTTAAACTTATGTGTCACTTACATCACACACGTTTCCACTTCCCTGTGGTTTGCCGTCTTTTGGCTAAGGTTTTCCAGGCTCAGCTGGAAGGGAAAAAGAACGCTGAAGTCAACGGCATGCCTACTGGCCCTGTGCTCAGACTCGGGCCTGTAAAGCAAGGCACGCTTTGTGAACAGTGGAAGAATACGCTGGTTCAAGGAAATCAGGCTGGCAATGAAAGTCAAGCATAGATATGTGAAATAACTGTATTACATGCACATCTCCTTAGCCAGATCTATTACTCAGCCAGGATCTCTATAACCTGCCATTCAGTTGCCCTGGTAGAGTGAGGTGCTCGTAACTTCACACCCGACACTCACAAGGAAATAAAACCTCACTGCACAGAAAATGTAGTGGTACCGTAACTGTATGGCATGCTGTACACAGGGGGAAGTTAGGAGCGTATAAACTGTCGAGTAAGGACAGGTAGCATCAGGGGTGGTTTCCTAGAGCTGCATAGCAGAGTTGGCTGGATGCAGCACCTTGACCTCCTGCCAGAGCATCTGCATGTACAACCCATCTGCCTTTTTTTAAGCCATCGCTTCTGCTCAGTTATGGAATCGTCAGTGTCTCCTGCCTTCCAGTCAACTTGGACAGCCTCATCACCTGAGTATGTAGAGGATAAAAGCTGTGAGTACCTATTAGCAGTGCTTTATCTGCTTTACCTAAATGGTCAATTGAAAGAACAACTCTCTTACTAGAGCATCAGCATTAGACTTAAAACTCTCATCTTGTACTAGTAGAGGCAAACAATCTCACTACAAAGACTTTAGCGGCACATTTGTTCTGTCTGGTATTTTACCAAGGAAATCAGAGTCCGTAGTGCTGAACACAAGCAGTATGGAGTACAGATACTTCACATCTACGATATAGAACCTGTCTTTCTTACTTCAAAACCAGAAGAATCTAGTCTTAAATCTTTAGACATTCATACTTTAAACTATCACCTTCAGAAAAAATCGTATGATTTTCTAAGTATAAGCACAAGCGCATCTTTCAGAAGCAACTCTTCCAAAAATCAGAACATGTCACTCATTGTGTCATTTAACAGGTGACTTCACGGATCTTACAAATACTGATCTCCATGGTGTTCCAGCCTTCCAAAGATAAAGTTTGGATGTTAAACATTCACACTATGCACAAGAACAAATTTATTACAATGCAGAGAACTGATCAATGTGACCCAGTGAAGCTTCTTGGCTAAAATTAGAATGAGAATCTGTATTTTATTTCAGGCGCCGGTCGTTTTCATTACTGAGCCTTGAGCTCCGTCCCTTAAATAACCCAATACGTGACCTTCTGAACAGGACAGCAGATGGAAATCTAACAGGACAATTCAGGATGGTTAATGCTCGGGATGGGGATAGGAGGAAGAGGAAGTACATTCTCTTTTTTGGAAGAAATGCTCTTGTTTTCACCCACCCACCTGAAGACAGCAAACTGCAAACCGAGCAGTGAACCAGGGTGGGTTTACTATATCAATTAACCTTTAGCCTGGGAATCAGAACTTTCTGTGACAGATGTAAGACAGAACAGCGACCTGCTGTATCAACTACAAGTCCTAAGCTCTTGCTGATATGGAATTTCACTGCTTGCATCAAACACAATTGGCCTGGGGTTTACAGTTGAGGCTCTGATGAATATTAGAATTCTGGAGTTGAGCAGGATGTGCTTAGACATGTGAACTAATGGTAGGGGCAAGAGATGGCTGCATCCTGATTCACAGCTTCATGGATAGTTTTACCATTTTAATCAGGAAATCACAGCACAGAAATACAAACTCCATTTTTCAAATGCTTCCCACTGGTTACTTAGAGGGCAAGTGGTAACCAAAAAAGCAAAAGCAAACACATTTTCCACAACTATCTTGACACAGGAATTTCTCCCAACTAAGATATCGTTAGACCTGCTCTCCACAGAAACCACTGATGGAAAATGCATTCCAATCAGGATTTTAAAGGTCACAAACTCTGAGTCAAAGAGACCAGCTCTCTTTTCAGTTTTCATCCTGACATATCTCCTACAGCATCCTTGCCAAAAGGGGATGTGATATAAAGCCAGATGCCCAGTTGGTATCTATTTCTTATCTGCAAATTAATAGCACAGATAAAACTAAAGTCTTGATCATTCATACCCAAAGCCTAGTACCATCATGTCTCAGGTCTCTACCAAGAAACATCTGATCTTGCCTTCGTCAAGCAAGATGTCTACCTTTTCTTCTACAGACTGGCATGCTTGCCTCTTGTGTTTTCTTTCAAAGCTATACTGCATGTTTTGGGGAAAGCATCTGTGCATTTCCATGTAATCTGCTCACTGCTGGTCCTGACAGAGCCTCAGACAACACAAAATTAATTAGAACCCAAATTCATTCCTCTCACCAGAATACCTAATTCTCTATTAAGAGCCACTGTCCTGAAGTTCCTGAGACACCACTTGGATCTATTCACGAAACACTGAAATAAATAAATAACAACCCCCATACACACCAGCTTGTAGGCACCAAAAGCTTCACAGACTGCTTCCCTACTTCAGAGGGAACAGCAAGGAGCAGTTATGTATTAGACCATTTCTTTATAAAATACACGGGGGGAAAAAAGGATTTCTTTATTACTCCGAGGTTTTTAGTAAAAGTTGGAACCAAACACAGACATTTCTCATCCCCAACCACTGTTCACCTCAGGGCACGTCTGCACTGCAGTGGCTGCAGCTCTTCCAGACGTACCAAGCTCCTTTTACAGCAGCTCGCTTGGACACTGCAGGAGGCATCTGCGAGCAGGCTCCAAGACCACTCCTGGACTCCTGGCAGGGTCTGTAGTCCAGGAGGACAGCAACAGCCAGGTCTAGCTTAAAGAATGACTAGATTGTGTCTGTACCAGCTGTACTCGCTGCTGTATAAACATACACATGGAATACACAATGAAAAGGACTTGGGCAGAACCCAGGCTTTGAAGACATTTTTTTTTTGAACCCCACAATAAAAAGCAACTTACAGTGTAACTTAAGAAAAAGAAACAAGTAGCTGTTTTATTTAGCTGATAATGCTGGTCAAATCATGTTCTGTCTGCCTGGATGTTTGCTTATTTCAAAAAGGCACTAAGGAGAAATGCAGCATGAACTTGGAGGCCGAAAAACTTCTATTTTGTAAGATTACCATGTGGCTGACTGAAAAGGACCTGCAAATGCAACTAGTTCTACTACAATTGGGAATTCACCAAGAAAGTGTTCCCCCTACTAAAATACACCAATTTTCTAGCTAACTTTCAGAAGTAGTAGTAGCTCTGAAGATTAAGCAAGATGGAAGACATTTAAAAAAAAGAAAACAAACATACAAAACCAACTGAGCCTGTGACACGAGCCCACGCATTCGTGTACGAACAGTCATCCTCTCTTTTACGGAGGGAGGAAGCCCGGTCCCACATCAACCCGTATGTGGCCCTGTTGACCTTTCCCTACCCATCGCAATAACCCCAGCTCTGCCACCCAGCAAAGGGAACTGCTTCACCTGTCCCAGGGCTGGCAGACTGGCTGGTCAGATGCCTCCTACAAAACCTAACGACTCTCTTCTGTCTGTCCGTCCCTTTAATACATGCACTAAACAGTTCCCTCTCCTTCCACTTCCTTTGAGTTTTGCAAACATCACTGGCTAGATAATCTTCAGGCCCTTTCTCCCTACAGCAACACTCGGTACATCGGACAAGCGATTTAAAAGCTGCTTGGAGAAGAAGAAAAAAGAGGAAGCCTGACTGTGCATTTACATAGTTTGTTTCCTAAAAAGGGGAAAGGGGATATATAAGAAAACAAGATAAAAACATGCACACAGAATTCTCTAGATGCACACTGCTATAGCAGGTAGAAGTGACAGACAGCAGGCACACGGTTATACAAGAATTTAATTTTATTACTGCAAATTGAAAGTTTAATACTTTCACATGAATGCGTAGTTCATTCCTCAGCATATCAGACCAGAAGATTTGCAGTCAGTCTCATATTGAGACTGCAGAGTTAATGTGCACTGCCACCTCTGCATTACCTTTGACATCTCAGCAGGAACAGTCTCAAGACTTCCTGCAGGGAAACAGCCAACACCACAAATTCAACTCCATTCCGAGTCAAATGAGTTTGAATATCCAGTGTGTAGTATCAGTCCTATTACTTCAGCTTCAAATAAGTGCTTAGTTGATAGAATTGGACTTTTCATTTGGTTTACATGTCTTTAAAAATCCTTTTATTGCTTAAAGCACACCTGTCTGTATCCAGAACCGCAGCTTTGGCATCTTTTCTCCCAGAAGAATGCAGAGCTGTTCATTAACATCATACCACGGAGACAGTGTTGTCCCTTCCTGCCCTCTGCACGGAGATCATATAAGCCACACCTCACCAGCAGACTCTTCTAAATTCACTATGGATGGACTCTAAATACAAGAGACATGATATCACCATGGGATGCATGTGGCCTTTTTCAATCGTGTTCATAACACAAAACTTTTGCTTCTCTTCTTTATGTTTCTGCCACTGGCAATTTGTTCCACCTTTGTCCACTCTGCGCCCTCTGTGATCCCTCTTTCACTGCAGTTCATGACCTTTTGTGTATAGGATGAACAAAGGGCAAAGGCTAAAAATGTCACCACAGTTGGGCCTCTGCTCTTCTACTGACTTAACTAGTTTGCTGCTAAAAATGAGCTCAAGCTCAAAGTCAGACTGAGGCAGAGTTTCTGGGTCATCGGCGTCCAGGAATCCCCAGAAGATGGTTCAGAAGCAATGTGGAAGATGATGCAAGTGTTTCCTTTCATCCAAATTCAAATCATGATCTGTAGTGGTGCCTGCATACCACCTACATGGTACTTAGTTGTCATTTGCATTGTATGAAAGAGCAATAGAAAAAAGAACATCAGGCTAGCTTACTCTTGGCAGGGGTGGGAGGGGAAGAAGGGAGATAGAAAAACACCATCAGCTGCCGGGCTGAGCTGTGTGTATTTACATTTCACAAGCTAAACTATTTAGTGGTTTATTTACACACAATGTTCTTGGAGCAGCTAAAATGCCAGTTGTGTTTTATCTTGATTTTGTGGCAACGCACATAAGCCACAAAATCATAGGAAGAGTCTGCAAATGAGATATGAACCTTGTACATCTGGAAAAGCACGTAAGCCACTGTGAGAAGGGAGAAAGATTTTGGAAGCACAGGCACAGCAAGGGTTGAAACCCATTAGTTATGACAAGATACCAAAATATAACCCAGGGACTCGAAAGTAACGACCAAGTCACAATACAACAGTTTACGCTGCAGGGATCACGCATCCCAGTATAACTCTCACAGCAAGTCAACCTACAGCAAGGCATACGGGGGCCTCAGGTCTCTCTGGGCTGCCCCTCCATGTTAGAGTGAGGAGGGAATTGCAGTCAGCTCCATTTTATGCACATTCGATGGCAAGACGCCAACACAACTGTTGACTGAGCCAAATCTGGGCCCCCTTGAACTAAGCCATCACCTAAAGCAGGGCGGAAAAGCACATGCCTCTCGCATCTAGAGCGGCCAAGTTCCTGAAAAGCATCCGAGTTAGAAGACAGATTTTTTTTTTCCTTTCTTTCTTTACTTAGAAAACAACTGATGTTTTAACTCTCTGATGTACACTCATGAATTCAAAACTGAACGGTTGCTATACAATGTAGCTTGATGTTAATGTGATGGAGAGACTTCTTTCTAGCAAGTCAAATTATTTACTAGATGGCCCAAATGGCAGTTCAGGCCAGCATCCGATCTGGAGGGCAGTTATCGCCACACTCTGCATCTTGTTAGCATTCTCAGCCAAGGTGTCAATGGCTGCTTTCCAACGGGAACCTTACTCTGACAAAAGAGAATTCAGTACAAGCTGGGGAAAGCTTTTTGATCAGTTCAGTTCACTTCTTCCCTCCAAACAGGTGTTTGGCGGTAAGCTGCCAGCAAGCTCGGGAATTGCACAGGGAGCATCATCACTCTGGGAATTCACCCTCCTGAGCAGGAACTGCTCCTGGACTATTCCTCTGCCACACAGCAGAGAAATCCCTCTGCCGACTTCTTCAATTATATTTAAGAAATTCAGCTTCTAGCCTGTGTTCCATTATAATAATAGCAATAATTAAAAATACTTCAAACGATGAGTCCTCTAAACCTGCTGTTCCATCCAGGCTTTTTGGCATCGCACACTTCCTTTCTTGACTGACATCCTCAGGGAACGATTGATGGTCGTTCTATTCTACTCCTGTTGCAGGGCCGTACTGCGCTCTCTCAGCACATGTAAACTGCTAGGTAATATTTGTGTTGGCAACTAACTTACATACTTTATAGAAACAGACCTCTATTTGACCCTCCATCCAGCTCCCACACACAATTTGATCCACTCCTTTAAACTGCTTGCTTCTGCTGAAACACATACCCTGTTCCATACCTCTGTTTCTAGCATGTTTAAAAACTACATATCCACAACAGAGCTTATGTGCTTAGAGAGAGCAACTCGGCTACAAAAAGCCAAGCCTGCAGAATGTCCTTATACAAGAATATCGGAGAAAATTAAGATAAAAGTTCCACGTACAGGTTGTGGTTTTCATTCTACAAAGATTGCTCCAACCGAACATTTCTATGAAAAAAACTATGAAAAGCCCTATGAAAAAGTGACATCAACACACAGACTTCTGTGATAAGACTCTGATAGCTGTATCATGCATTGGGGGGGGTGTTGGTTTTTTTTGTTTAAAATACAGTTAAATTTTAGCTATTTAGGCAGTAACATCATCTCAGAATAGACTTTCACACCAGAACTCTGCCTTCCTTGCCCAAAGCATACCATGCAGAATAAAAGATAAGCGAACGAAATAATGCATCCAGGTGAATTCCCATTATCCATTTATACCGTGGCAGTTTATCAACAACTCCATTTAAAGCCAGCAGAGCTAAACCAGAATAAAAGTGATGCAAAAAGAGGTGAAATCTGACTGGCACACGCCAGGGCGAGCGCAGCTGCAGTGCGAGCGGAGGACTGTGCAGTCGCATCATGTGACAGGAGCAGCGCTGGCAGCAGAGGAGGGAGAGCTACAGCCCCCGTCCTCCCACCTTCGCAAAGCTGTGCCTTCAGTGCAACATTACGGACAACACAATTTCATTCCAATGCAGTACTGACCCAGGGCATGAGCTTCTCAATGTTTTGAATTGTTATTTTCCCTTTTTATTACTTCACCAAATAAAACAGTAACACAGACACGAATAACAACACAGGCAAGGTATGTATTCCTCCCACTGCTAAGCACTTTTAGCATTTTATCACTTGTAGATCTAGTTTCTCAACTGAGCATGGTGAACACAGAACACGGTGCTGCTGTCTGTATCATTCTTACACGTAGAGCTTAGCCCAACTAGTCATCCTTGTGATAAAAATCTTCCAATGCTTGTGAGGGACATGGATTGCCAATTGAATGCTGATGCTGTATTGTACCTATATTTCAAAATAAAACAACAATCACAATCTCCTTTGGAACACAGCAAAATATTTATTCTCTCCATTTAGTTTCCATGAATAGTTTTTATATTTTCTGTAGCAGAGTACCTGGCTATTGTATTTGTGTACGCTGCCTGCATTATTTTGGCAGCCCAGAACAATTGCAGAATTGTGCTCTTTGCTTCTAGTTAAGCGACTCATCTTTTCTTTCATTTAGCGTAAACTGTGATCCAGTTTATCAAAACATCTTAAAAGAAACTGACTTATCTGATTTGAAAATGAAGCATCTCTTTTTGTACGAACATGATCTACAGTCAGGTGTCATGCTTCTTAATCGCTCCCTCAACAGCGTGAGCGAGGGAAGTTACAACTGTTACACAACAGGGTTCACACAAGGCGAGAAGATGCACCGGGCAGCCACCGCATCTGCCAGCTTCCACAGCAAGATCCACACCAGGATGATCTTCTATGATTTCCGAAGGCTCCTACCAACACTGCGGTTCTGTTGCTGGCAGGAACGGTGGGAGGGCTACGCATGCTGGAAGACTCATTTATACTAGCATTTTAGTCCAACAGTGCTGCTGTGCATTACCTTAGACAAGATGCTGAGAATTATGGATTGCATTTAGGCAGCTCCTACAAAAACTAGCCATTTTTTATATTAAGGGATCCATTTTGCAGGTTGGAGGACTAGAACTGCTTAGCTGAGACACAGCTTAAGCAAGCAAGCTGGGAGCCTGATTATTAAATTACAGAAGTGCAACTCGGACTTGATGCAAACAGGTCCTATTTTGTGGTGGGTGATTACACCCAGACTCTGAAATCTGCAGTCTTGGTCCTGCATGTTTTATCTGGGGCAGCCTTTGGTTACTGACATTTTTATAGCCAGTAACAGGCAAGAAATCTGGGGTGATGACAACACGCAACAGTCGTGCAGCTTCTATCCCCAAGGGCATTTCACATCACCTATTGCCCAAAGCGTTTCTCGGTACAAAACAAGAATTTGGTGAAGAGGGAGTTGCTGAGATAAAAGTTTAAAATCAGAACAAATCCATGATGGTTCCGTCAAACTTGCAATTTGGATATCCAGCACTGCACAGACGGTTCTTGTAAAATCCAGCAATATTTCATCCGAAAGGATTCATTTGCTGATGCAGAAATGCAGCTACCTGTCAAAGGCACGCAAACACCTACAGCCGCCCCGGCGGGGCGAGGCGGGGTGGCGAGAGGGAAGATAACGTAAAGAATGGAGAAGTTAATAAAGAGGGGGCCGTTTCCGTAATTATTGCAGTTACGTTGCGAATCCAGGCCTAGGCACAAAACGTGCCACATCGTATTCCTCTTCTCCATTAACGGCAAAGACAGCGGTGAGCGCGGCTCCGTGCGCCCAGGCTGAGGGCCTCGGCAGCCTCTACCGCCATCGCCGCCCCTCCGCCCCGGCACAGGGCGCGGACCCCCCGGCCAACCTGCGGCTCCTTGCAGAAGGCGCCTGACGCCGCCGCGGAGCCTGCCCCGCCGCCGGGAGAAGCCCACCGGGAGGGGATGCTCCGCACAGCCCCGGCCGCCCCCCCCCCCCCCCCCCCCNCCGCGCCGCCCACTCCCGCCTTACCTGGGCTTCCTCTTGCGGCAGGGCTCCTCCGCCGGGCCTGCAGCTCTGCGGGGGCGAGACAGCGGTGAGGGGCGCGCCGCCGCCGGGCCTGCCCCGAGGCGCCCGCAGCCGCCGCCGTTCCCGCCCGCCCGCGCCGCCGCCCCGCCCGCGCCCCGCGCCCGCCCGCGCCGCCGCTCCGCCCCCCGCACCTGGAGGCCGGGCCGGTGCGGGGCAGGCGGTGCCGGGCGGTTCCTCTCACCATCCGCGCCGCCTCCGCCTGCTCCCGGGCAAAGCCGCCAGCGCCGCCGCGGCGAAGGCTCCGGCTGCGCCGAGCGCGGCTGCCGCCTCACGCTAGTCTGGGCCGGCCTCGCCCCGCCCCCGCCCGCTCCTATTGGGGGAGCGCCCGGGCTCACGGCGAGGCGGCTCTCTGATTGGCGGCGCACGCCGTCAATCGCGAGCCCCCCCCCCGCCCTCCCGCGCGGGGCCGGTGAGGCACGGCGCGGCTGCCTGGATACGGCGGGTGGCGGCGCCACCGCGCGGGGAGGCCCGGTCTGTCCCGCCGCGACGGCCCCGGCCCGCCCCGGCCCGCCCGGCCACCTGCGCGCACGGCCCGGCCCCGGTCCGCCGCGGTGCCCGCTCCCGTCCCGCCCGCCGTCACGTCCCCACCGCTGCCGGGGTAAGAGTGCCGCACCTCGGCCAGCGAGAGAACACCGGCTCCGCTCTCACAGGGCTCCGACGGCTGAAAGAGCGGGCGGCGGCGGCAGCACCGAGCCCCCTCCCGCGGGGCCGCAGCCCCAGTGCCCCGGGGCCGGCGGCTGCCCCGCCGCCTCCCCTGTCAGCGCCCGCGGCCGGTACCACCGCGCTGCCCGCGGGGGGGTGCGCAGCGCGCAGGCTCCTCCCCCCGCCCGGCCGCGGATTGGTAGGCTCCGGCCGGCAGCGCCCCCCGCCTCTCGTCCCTGCGCGGCTTCCGTCCTTTCCGCCCCGAGCCGCGCCGCTGCCGCCATCATGGTGAGCGCTCCCCCGCCTCCCCCGCCGCAATCCGCCGGCATCCGCGCGGGCACCGGGCCGCCGGCCGGCCCGCCGCGGCACCGAGCCCGCCGCGCCGCCGCCGCACGCTGCCGGCCTGGCCCCGCGGTCGCCGTGATGGGGGAGGGGGAGGAGGGCGGGCGGTGATGTGTGGGCCTGAGGGGCGGCGGGAGGCCCGGGGAAGGCCGCTGCCGGCCGGGGGGCCGCGGCGGGGTCCCGGGAGCGGGGCTGACGGCCTGTCCGCCGCCCGCAGGCCAAGATCAAGGCCCGAGACCTGCGGGGGAAGAAGAAGGAGGAGCTGCTGAAGCAGTTGGACGATCTGAAGGTGGAGCTGTCGCAGCTTCGCGTGGCCAAGGTGACCGGCGGCGCCGCCTCCAAGCTCTCCAAGATGTAAGTGGGGCCCGGCGAAGCCCGCGGCTCGGCGGGCGTGCGGGGGGGCTGCGGGGGAGCCTGGCCGAGCCCCAGCCGGGGTGCGGGAGCGGCGGCTTCAGCCGGTGCCGTGCGGGGGTGATCGCTGTGTGGGTCTGAGGGGCGCTTTCACGGTCGGTGTGGCTGCCTTGTGCTGTAAAACGAGAGGGAAAAATGGTATGAAAGAGAAACAAGTATTCCGAGGTTGAAAATCTGTTTGTGCGTCTCTTTGCTCGGAGATGTTGAGCTGAGATGTGCCGGAAGTTGTTCGTGTTTTGCTACAGCACGGTGCAGTGTGCGTTATTGGGTGCAGCATGTGCGCGTTTTCTGTACGCTGGGTTTTAAATCTGTGCTACTTACCTTTCAGTATGTTCTGAGACATACTTTTTGTTTCACCTGCAGACGTGTGGTCCGTAAATCCATTGCCAGAGTCCTAACTGTTATCAATCAGACCCAGAAGGAGAACTTGAGGAAGTTTTATAAGGTAAGTGCAAACATTCTGCATAGTGGTCTTTTTTCTCTTAACAAATACGTAATTTGTGGGAAGGAACTAATTTTGTAGACTGTTGCTTAAAAGCTTAAAACTGAAGGGAACATGCTCATTTATGTTCAGTTTTAAAGTTCTCTAGTCATGGTTCCTTTTTACATATTATTGCAAGATTACCCTGAATTTTGTAAGCTCAGTGTCAATCTGCTTTTGCCAGGAGAGTCTTCTGGGCAGCATCACCTCTCTGAGGTGTAGTATGCTTTCCAGAAGATGGAGTTTCCAGAAATGCAGGTATTCTATATTTTAATCATGTTGCAGGTGACCAAGGAATTCTTTATCTCAATAAGTTTATAATTTTTAGAATATTACTTCTTGGGGTTTGAATTATATAGCGTAGGGGGGAAAAAAGAGCTTGTCAAGAGGTGGTGGAAAACGGGGACTTGTAAGGTTAAGCATTGCTTAAACCTGAGTCAAAGTACAGCTGGTACAAAAGTTGGAATCAACTCATGTTTCCCAGTGGAGAGAAGTTCTCTTAAACTTTTAGACTAATGTAGTGCCAATAAAAAGAAGCTTAAAGTACTGCTGCTGATGTTGTTCTTAGAGACAGCTCAGCTCTGCGAGCTCATGCACCTGATTGCTGCCTTGCAGACTCTCAAACTCAACTTGTGTATTTTTGCAAATAGGGCAAAAAGTATAAGCCTCTTGATCTGCGGCCGAAGAAGACTCGTGCTATGCGACGCAGATTAAATAAGCATGAAGAAAATCTGAAGACCAAAAAACAGCAGCGAAAAGAACGTTTGTACCCTATGCGGAAATACGCCATCAAGGCATAAAACTGCAGTGTGCCGAAAGTTCTTAATTATATTGGCTAAGTACATCTCATTAAATAGAATTTTGTTTGGAACCTGTCAGTGGTGGGTTTTTTTTAGTAGCAGTGGGATAAAGAAATCATCAGCTTTATGAAATGAAATCAGAGGATTCACAGAAAGTTTACTTGAACTTTTATTGCTAATGAAAACACTACCGTGGAGTTTAAGAGCATTTTTCTCTTTGAAGAACAGGCAGATGAGTACAGATCTGTGAAGCTGGTTCAACTTAACATGTAAAAAACAAAAAAACATTGATTTAAAGTGAAACTTTAGGCAGATGTTTACAGTGGATCAATATTCATCACTTCAGTAGCTTATGAGTAAATATTTAAAGTTTTTGTCTTGTGCCAGTGTTTAAGTGTTACGGAGGTGAACTAATTAGCTGAGGTCACCAGTCTGAGCACCACTGCCGGCAGCTGCGGCGGGGGCTGGCCTGGGGGCTGCTGCAGCCGCCTGCCCAGGAAGCTTCTTCAGTGTCCGTCGGGAAGCTGGGTTCCGGCGTCACCCTCCAGATTTGTTCCCACTTGCAGCTGATTTCACCTTGGCAAACAGCTCCTGGCAGTAAGAGGGTGCTCACGGGGTGAAGGCAGCACCCAACATCCCCGTCAGCAGAGGTGCGTTTCAGATGGAGGGTGTTTGGTCTGTCAGTGCCCAGCTGAGCGGGGGGCCTGCAGCAGGACTGCAGGGGTGCTGGCAGGCAGTAACTGCACAAGCTGCAACGCTGCCTGCTGTGAAGTCTGCAGGGTGACGCTGCACTCGCCCGGGGAGTTACGAGTTCTTTATACTCGAAACGTGTTTGCAGTGGCATGCAGGTATTTCTGTTGGGTGAGAACAGCCTGACCAGGCGGGTGTTAGCGTGCAGCATTGTGTGCTGCGGGGTGGGAAGAGAGGAAGCTCAGTTCCAGTTAAGTGTTAAGAAAATGCAGGGGGGGTGATAGTTTCAGGCCAAGTGCTCTTAGGCGCGTTTGAAGACTGATGGAGGTCAAATAAAATCAGGAAACCGGACTTGAGAGAAGGTGATTGAACTGGAAGTTTTTACTTTCCAGTAGTTTCCAGGCACTCCCTGGTCTCACAGCTCCACACTTTCACCTGTGAAGCACAGAACTAGTTAAATGGTTTGACTTTGTCCCCCACGGAGCTGTTTGGAACTGGGAGATGGGAGTTGCGATTCCAAAGGCCTTTTTTGGTTCTGATGTAAGAAAGAGTTATGCAGCGCTGCTTGAGCATTAGTGATGCAGCAGTCATGGTTTGTGTTAGTGTAGCTAATACATTCTAACGTGAAAAATTCTCTACCCATTAGGGAGTCCTTAGATTGGATCCAGATTCTGTTTAGGAAAAAAGATCTTAATTCTGCTCATGGAACTTAGTGTAGATCTGAAGGATTTTTAAGCCTCAAACAAGTTTTAAGCAGAGCGAGGTCTAATTATGTGTGGTAAAGTGAATTTCCCATATATTGAGCCGTGATGAGGGATAGCTTTATGATGATGTTAATGCTGGCTGTGTGATGGCTTTGTTAGGAGCTTAGCGTGGACCTGAACACGATATGCTTGGCAGCGAAGGAGCCCTGGCCTGGCACAGCTTTTGGCCCAGGCTCTGCGTGGGTCCCGGCTGCTGAAGCATGCCGTTGCGTGTGGGAACTGGATCCTTTGGCTCATGTTCATATTACCATGAAGGCAGGCAGGGTTACAAAATGCTTTGCGTTACCGTTTGTGGGTATCCTGCAGTGGCCAGCAGCAAGCGGCTCCCAGAGAAGGATGTGCTCTTCACGCAGTACATGTGGCCCTCTGGAAGGAGCACACGGCTGCGAGGATCCCAGATCCGCACACTCCTGTCCCTGGAGCCTGATGCCCGAAAGAGGCGAGGGAGAGGTTGGTGCCCTGCGCTGGGAGTCGGGCAGGCTGGCGCAGGCCGCTTCTGTCCCAGCGTGCCCGGCT
>RSEF01000017.1:11478894-11495543 GCA_003993805.1 Himantopus leucocephalus
TGCTGCCCAGAGAGGATCTTCCCTGTAAAAGGCCCGGCTGTGATACAAGTCACTAACACTAACATGCCATTTACTAGTCAGTAACAAGGCAGGGGGGGGGAAGAAAAGAGAAAAAAACCAATTATGGGCACTGAACTTCCAAGGAGAAGTCACAGGTTTGAGTAGCATCATTGCATCCAGGGAAGACTTAAACGTGTGCCTGAACTGCAGAGGCAAAATGAAGAGCAGCTTGAAACCGCCACCTCTGAACACCCTGAAGTTGCAGCCAGGAGGGTTTTGCTGGTATTTGTGTGCCTACAGTTCTACACGGCGCAGTTACAGAGATGGGGTAATTCAGGTTGGGACGTTCCTCTGGGGGTCTGTAGTGCAACTGCCTGCTCAGAGCAAGGCTACCTTTGAAGGTAAATCAGTTTGTACAACTTCTCAAGTATCTAATGGGGATTTCAGTTACAATCTGCTGTAATTTCAAAGCTTTTCTGTACACCCTTGTGAATNGGGATTTCAGTTACAATCTGCTGTAATTTCAAAGCTTTTCTGTACACCCTTGTGAATGGAGAACAAAAGACAGGGTGCTCAGCTCCGTGCCACCTCGGCCTGCTCTGGGGCGCAGGTTTGCTGCCGAGGGCACGTGTTGCCTCTGCCCCCTGCACAGGCGGTGGTTGTGCAGAGTGCTGAACTGCTCCCTCGGGAGAGGGGACCCTGGCGCAGCACTCTGCTGTCGGGAGGGGGAGTAGGTGACCTGCCAGATACCGGGCTGGGATGCCAGGGACTGCTCCCAGAAGCCCCATGCCGAAGCAGGAGCTGATCTGGGAGAACACGGTTTGTGCACAGTCCACACCGCGTATTCAAGGAGGTAAATGGGTTTCTGGCACCACACGAAATCCTGGGGCTGAATTTCTCCATCCACCCATAGCAGGGTGGCAGAACCAGTCCAGCCCTTTAGTCGGAATTACCCTGTGCTGTTACAGAAGACATCGCATGGACAAGCAGCCCTTTAAATTGTCAGGAACAACACATTGATTGTCTGAATGGATGCAGAGGTGAGGTGAGGGGCTGTAGCACAAGCTTCCTCCAGGGCGCAGGTGGAGAAGACACTTGTTACTGCTGCGGGAGCACAGCGGATCACTGTCCTGGCCTGTGTCGCCAGCTCCGCAGGGCGGTCAGCAGTCTCTGCAGGTTCCTGCTTTACCTGCCAGCCCCAGAGGACGGCCGTGTGGTCCCAGCTCCCTGGCAGAAGCTGCTGCTGTAAAACAACCCGCTGCAAACGGTGGGGGTAAGCCAAAACAACGAAGAGCAGAAAACTATGGTAAATGTGCTGGCCCACAGCCTGCGGCTGTGCCGTGCCACCCTGGCTCAGCGGTGCCGGCTGCGCTCGGGGGGCACATGGAGGAGTAACTGTGTGGCCACGGGGCTGCCCTGGTCTGAGCGTGGCGGGAAGGGAGAACCCCCAGCAAAGGGCAACCCCCCCGCAGCACCCGGGGGCTGCGCTGCCTTCACGGGGACCAGGCAGNGAAGGGAGAACCCCCGGCAAAGGGCAACCCCCCCACTGCAGGCAGCGTGGGCTCCGTCCCCCTCCGGCATGGCACTGCCTGGGCGTGACATGGGGGTGCTTGGAGCCGCTCTCCTGCGCTGACCCTGTGCGGCTGCTGACGCCATCCCTGGGTTTAGCACCGGTGCTTGCAGAGCGTCAGGGCCTCCAGGGCTCAAACTGTTTATTTTTCCCTTGTAACTGAAGATGTCCCTCGGCATTAGAGCGGACTTCCCAGGGAAAGCTGTTCTTCAGCAAATAAATAATTTCCAGGGCGGGGATGAGGGAGGATGAACAGCCGCTGGCGGGCTGCGGGGCAGCGCCCGGGGCCGATGCCACTGCGCAGGGAGCCCTGGCCGCGCGCCCTGGAAAGCGTTCAGCAGGACCAGATGTTTCTCTCTCCAACTCCCCAGCACAGCAGGCAGCGGCCAAGTGCGGATGGTGTCTCCGGGAGCTGGCAGGATGATTCTGCGGCTTGGGCAGGGGCAGAGGGGCTGCGGGAAGGGGGGAGCTGCAGAGGGGGCAGAGGCAGACACGAGTCATGCAGGGTCTGGGTGGGAAAGCCCGGACTCCCCCTCTCTTGGCTGGTGTTTGCTGCGATGGACCCAAACCCGATGGACACGCTGCTGCCCCGTGGCAGCTCTCCTGAGCGCTAACACAGAGGGCTGACCCTGGTTTCTGCGTGCAGCGGGGTGTGCAGTGACTGGCGCATGGCGGGACATGCGAGGTGCTGTGCAGGGCAGGACGGGCAGGGAGCCTGGGGGCGACCACCCTGGGCAAGCCCAGGTGCCCTCGGCCTCACCGTGCGCCCCGCTCCCCTCCGCGTGCCGGGGGAGAGGCAGCCCCGCATGGCTGCGTGCGAGCGGCATGGCTGGCGCGTCTGGCTGACAACAAGCCCTGCGTTGTGAGCGCCCTGTCCAGCGGGGAAATGCCACATCCCACCGGCCACGCAGATGGCCCAGGTCTGCCCGGGGCAGCCGCCCGCTCCCTGCCCTGAATGCCCATTTTGTTGGCCGAGCTGGGGGAGGATTCGTCCCCACGCCGCCCCCAGTCCCGCTGCTCCCATGAATACAGGCAGTGTCTGGACGCAGGCGCTGCCCCGCGGGACCCTGCTCCCGCCGTCCTGGGGGCTCCCAGACAAAGGTGGCCCTGGGGCTCCCAGGGGAGGGGGGTCGCTGCGTGCCGGGGCTCCTGGCTCCCCGCCAGCCTGGCTGTGCACCCTCAAGGCGACGGAGAAAGCCCCTCTGTAGGGGCGAGCAGAGCCCGGCCATGAGAGCGGCTCAGGGGCAGCCCTCTCCTTCCCCCCGCGCTGTGCCATGGGGCGCTGCCGGGGAAGGGCTGTTTGCAGGGTGCACCCCACCGCCCCGACGGGCCGCTGTGCCACGCTGTGCCAGGGGGGCCGGGGGGGTTTGGAGGTGGCGGCGGCGAGCCTGGGAACAGGTTTCTGTTTCCACTGGTGAGTGAGTCAGCGGCGGCACCGCCAAGGCCTGCGGCTCCCCTCCCTTCCCTCCCGCCGCTGCCGCCGCCCGGCCCTTTCCCGCGGCCGCTCAAGGTCGGCAGCCTTGGCACCCGCGGCCCCACATCGCCCCGCATCGCCCCGCGGCTCTCCAGAGACCGACCAGGGGCTCCGGCGGCACCAGTGTTGTCCCACCAAACGCATCCTGGCTCAGGCGGCCCATGGGATGGCGGCACAGCACGGGGGACCGCCAGGCTCTGCCGAGAGGCTGCTGTCCCCACTGGGCACCGTGTCCCAGGCACAGCCCTCTGCCGAGACCATGGTCCTGGCGTCTGGCCGTGCCAGGAGGGGTCCAGGCGGAGGAGCAGCCGGGTCGTCCCCAGCCCTGCGCCGCAGGTCGCAGCCGGGTGAAGGGGGGACCACTGGGCATGAGGCCACACTCCCTGCCAGGCTGTGCTGCCTCCCCAGGCGATGACTCAGTCGCAGCCCCCCATAAATCTTTTGCCGTTCCTGGGGACAATCAGCTCTATTTTTGGTGCAGAGCAGGATGGTGCCCTATATGGTCTGGAGGAGGGGGGTGGTGGGGGCAGGTGGGTGCTGCGCCCGGTGCTCTGCCCCTTCCACCTCCCTCCTCTCCTGCAGCGGGTCCCTGCTGGGAGCAGCACGTCCATGCTGGGACCAGTGGGGCTGTGCTGGGTTGTGCCCTCTGTGCCTGCCCCAGCCCATAGACAGGGGACACGCAGGGATGCAGAAGCTCCCCCCAGTCCAGGGATGGGTTCATGCCTCGGCTCCCAGCTGCGCCATTTCTGACAGCCCCTGGCAGCCCCAGCGTGCTGGGAAGGTGCGCGTGGAGCCGGCAGCGCCTGCCGCTCGCCCGGCCAGCGTTGTTTGGGTTGGTCAACACTCACATCCTGAGCCCCCACCGCGCTTCCAGCCGCAGCTTCATCACGGTTACAAGAGAAACAGCTCCCTGCTGCCAGCGCAGCCCCGGCCAAGGGGAAGCACTTGAGCAGGTTTGATGCTGGACGCCCACACGCTTTCCAGGGGAGCCTCGCCATCCCTGTCCTCCCTGCTGGCCGTGGGGACAATGAGCTGGTGGGTCTCAGCAGGAACGTGCCCGTCACGGCAAGGTGCTGCCCTGCAAGCCACAGCTCGGGGACAGGGAGGGCAGGGATGCCCCGGCAGAGCGTGTGGTTGCAGCGGTGCCAGCACCGTCCTGCTGCGCTGCTGCTGCGCCAGGGAGCCAGGGCACGTCCCCAGGGAGCGGGAGGGAGAGGCACAGCGGGAAATGCCTCCCCTCCCTGCGCTGCCAGGGCTGCGCCCAGGCCTGCCGGCCGCAGGGACTGCGCGGAGGGAAGGGTCAGGGAGGGCAATAAAAATAGATCCCTGTGACGCTGGGTGCTGCTGGCTCTGGCTTTGAAGCGTATTTGCGATGTGGGCACAGCCCCAGGACTCGCCCCCACCTGCTGCTGGGCACACATCGCCTCATTCCCGGGGTCAGCGGCCCCCGGATGGAGATAAGAATGGAGGGAAGGGCCCGATTCCCAAATCGGATGCTCTGTGCGCAGATGGTGACAGCCCTGAGGCCCCCAGGCAAGCAGCTCTTGGCTCTTGGTGGCCAGGAAGGGCTGCGTGGCCGTGGGCGAGTGACGGTGCTTCTCACGCCCCGGGGAGGGGGTGGCCGCAGGGTTCTCCCGTGGGAGCAAACTGCCGCCGGGGGCAGTTCAGCTGCACCCGCTGAGGCTCCCCGCACCCAGGGCTGGGGGCACCCAGCACCCGAGGTGGGACAAGGACTGAGGTTTTGGGCGCGAGGAGGGGGCGATCCCCTCAGTGGGTGCCAACAGGCTGCGGCCAGGGACGGGCTCCGGCGGGGATGTCACCTGGAGCAGGACTGGTGCCGTGCTCCACCCGCTGTGCATCCTGCATGCCCAAAGGCTGGCCACCCCCCGGGGCTCACCTGTGGCCACGAGACGGCCCTGCGCTGTGCCGGCACCGTGGCACGGTGCTGGTGGGGTCAGCACAGCGCCGGGCGAACGGGACGGCCGGCCTGGTCAGCGGGACCAGGAATGAGGCAAAACCACCACAGACAAACCAACCCCGGCTGGTCACCGAGAAGGAAGCAGCCGAGGCAGGGGGGAATTAGGGCTTCACTGCCCGGTTTCACCGAGGGGCCGGCCGTGCCCGCGGGAGGGTGTTTTTGGAGGGAGGGCTGTGGCGCCAGCAGGCACTGGTCCGGATGGCCTCAGCCGCCCTTCCCTGGGCGCTGCGTCGCTGTCACGGGGGCCTCAGGCCCCGCAGTCCCTCAGCATCGCTGTCTCAAGCTTCATTTGCTGCTTGCTGCTGAACTGAGAGATTTTAATCTTTTAATCACGTTATGAGCCGAGGTGGTGCCGGCCACGCACAGGAGGAATGTCTGGAAGTCAGCAGCGCCCGGCGCGGCGGGAGCCCATCCTGCCCCCACCTGTGTGTCTCCACTGTGTCCTGCTCGGGGACCCCCGTCGTCCCCAGCCCGTCTCGTCTTGCCTGGGACCGGGACTGGGAGCAGGACCAGGAGCAGAACCCAGGACCAGAGACCAGGACCAGGACCCGGCATCAGAGACCACAGCCAGGAGCAGGAGCAGGAGCAGGAGCAGGAGCAGGAGCAGGAGCAGGAGCAGGAGCGGGACAAGGACCACCTGCCAGAAGGCTGCTGGGGCTGGAGCTCCCCCACCACACGCACATCTGAAGTGCCGGTCGAGCCGCAGGCCGGCAGCGTCAGGGCGGGCACTCAGGGGCATTTCCATGGACCTGACCTGAGGTGTGATTCCCTGACATATCACAGCAGAGAAAGGGGATGGGGTGACTTTGGATTGAGAAAAAGGCGCAGAGCGGTGGGGGGTCCGGGAAGCCCGAAGGACCCAGCACAATAACCCCACTGGGAAACAAAAGCCCCTTTGTTTTTGCTCACTGCTGGTGTTTTGTCGGTGGGGAGCTGGGGGCTGTGCCTGCACCCCAGCTTTTACGGTGCCGGAGCTTTTACAGCCTGTGCTGCCGCTGCGTGACCCTGCACTGCCCAGAAACCCTCTTGAGGCTGCAGAGTGCCGCAGGGTCACTGTCCTGCATCGCCCCGCATCACCCCGCATCGCCCCGCATCACCCCGCATCGCCCTGGATCGCCCTGCATCGTCCTGCATCACTCCGTGTCGTCCCACGTGCCCCGTGTCACCCCCCCCAGCTGCCCCAGGGCTGCGGCAGGACGGGAGCCCGGCTGCACCGGTGCACACAGCGGCAGGTTTCGGGGGCAAGGCCAGGCAGCCGTCGGGGGGAGAATGCATTTCGTGAAACGTCTGTCATGTGGGCATAATTAAAGCTTCTCGTTATCACGGTGTTAGCGGCAGCGAGGGGGATGCTCCCAGAGGGGCGCCTTTGCATGAGGCCCCACGGCAGCAATTAGGCGATGCTGCCCTCCAGCCACGTGGGTTTAATTACTCCCTTCCCCGTGTTTTCTTCCCGAGGGGAGCGGAGGGGCGTCCCGCAGCCCAGCCCGGCGCAGCGAGGCAGCGCAGAGCCACGGCAGCCCCCGCCGAAGAACAACAAAGCCCTGGAATTAGAGATGTGCTGGGAGTTTGCTTTGCCGCAAAAAAATGTCAGAAATCCGTATTGTTTGGACAGGGATTTGCTGTGGATCGCTAGATAAAAGCCTGGCAGGGACCCAGCCGGGGGAAAAAAGTCCGCCAGCTCCTTTCTTGTGGCGGGGACGTGCGGCCAAGCGAGGGGTGCACCGCACCGCCGGTGCGGGGGGTTTTGGGGTGCAGTGTGGGGCCTGGACAGGAGATGCCGGGCTGCCCCGCGCCTGGCACCGGCTTTGCATCTTTGCAGTAGGAAACATTTCAGCCGTGCTGGCATCCTGGGAGACCGGGCTCTGCTGCCCAGTGACAGCTCCGCGGGACACCCGGCTGGTGTGCAGGGCTCCCGGTGCCGAGGGTTGGCTGCCCTGGCACATACGGACAGGAGCGGGAAGGAGTTGGGCCGTGGGGGCGGCTCTCACCCCTCGGGGCCCCCCAGCAGCTCTACGCTTGCCAAATTTTGCAGCAGAGTCAGGGCAGCTGCTCCGGCCATGCCCACGCTCAGCTGCTCTCCTCTCCCCTTCCCGCTCTCCGCAGCAGCGGGGCTCAGCTCCCGGCTCCCGCTGCTCGGGCCACAGCTCAGCCCTGGGAATGCCGAACGCTCTTTTCCCCCAGGACCCAACAGGGCCCATTCCCCCAGGTCTGCGCTCGGGACTCGCCTGCCTCTGCGCAGCCCAGCCCGGAGCCGCGGGCACAGCCGTGGCACTGCCGGGGGGATGTGGGGTGCCCTCCCCGGGCCAGCCAGATGTGCAATGAACAGCAGCCATGCGTGCCAGCCACCCCTGGGCACACCTGGCCACGGGACAGGGACGTCGAGCGCCCACGCTGCCCGCTCCTCCTCGCCCAGCTGTGGGAGAAATGACAGCGCACGCAGACCACTTTCACATCTGTTATTTTTTTAATACTGTTCACGTCTAAAATGACCAAAACCAAGCCAAGCGCTCCCGGCCCCTCGCCCTGCCTTCGGCAGAGAGCAGGAGGGCCGCAGGCTCCCCGGCCGTGCGCGCTCCTCCCTGCCCGGTGCTGGGTGCAGGCAGGAGTGCAGGCAGGGCGCCCCGGCACTGCGGGCAGGCTGCTCTGCGCCCGCTGCCAGGAGAGGGGACTCCGGCGGCTCTGGTGAATGCATTTAAATAATAAGCTAATGAGCGGCAAAAGCAAAGGCATCTTAATCACGTCTCCTAAAATAGCAATCGGCAGCTGCTCCTCCTGCCCCGCAGCGAGGGTCCCTGCCCGTCCCAGCGAGGGCATGGCGCCCAGCAGCCGGCACCAAGCTGTCAAGGCCCTCGCACCGCTGGCAGCTGGCGGTTACGGTATGCGCGGTCACGCGGGGTGTGTGGGGAGCGGTGCTCAGGCTGGGTGCAGTGCGGGTGGATGCTCAGTGCAGTGGCGCGGGGCGGGTGCTGCCGTGTCACCGGCGGTGCAGAGCCGGCTGCCTTCTGGTGCTGCGGGGACATGGGGCTCGGCTCCTCTCCCATGTCCCCGGGAAGGCAAATGCCGGCTGTGGGGCAGCCCCATGGCCCCAGAGGCCACGTTGTCATAGGGTGTCTGCGGGGGGCTGTGCTTACCTGCACCCCCTGCCCCGCCATGCGGCAGGCACGGTGCAGGTGACTGGGGCACGGCGGGTGGGGAGGGCTGTGGGGTGGAAGCCGGGCTCTCGCCGCAGCCCTGGCCCAGCCGGAGCGCCGGGGCCAGGCTGCCGACAGGGAGCCCCGGCCGGGCACGGTGGAGGGTGGGCACGGGGGCGCAGCTGGGACCCGGCCGGGCGCTCAGACCACAAAGCGGAGCCCGTACGTCATCTGATGGCCGTTGTCCCAGGCGTAGAGCACCTTCTCCTTGGGGTTGTAGTCGACCTGCGTGGTGAAGGCATACTGGTTGAGGAAGGGCAGCCGGAGCTCTGCCTCCGTGTCCGTGTGCGTGTCGAAGGCGTAGGAGATCTGCCCTTCCTTCTGGCTGTAGGTGTCCACGGCGTAGAGGATGCCGCAGATGATGAAGCAGTTCCCGTAGGCGTTACGCTTCAGCCCTGTCTTCCAGGTGGTCTCCCTGCGCACCGAGAGGTCCCCGGGGTCAAGGCGGCTCAGGACGATCACCTCCTGCTGCGAGTAGTCGTAGTCCACGGAGGGGTAGATGACCCAGAGCCCGCTCTCATCCACAGCAAAGTCGATGTCCGAGTGGCCCTTCCACTTCCAGGGCGTCGTGTCCTCGTACACCACGTCATGGAGCAGTGCCCAGCCTGCCACATACCGCTCCTTCAGGTCGTACTTGATGATGTTCTTGGTGAAGGCACGGTTGTAGTAAAAGGCCCCGCGGTACACCACATGCCCAGTGCCGATCCAGTTGTAGGGCAGCTTGTAGAGATTGCTCCAGCGGCCTGCGAGCGGACGGGAGAGGTGTTGGGACCATGCATGATGGCCCGAGCGAGCCAGCAGTGGCAGGGGACTCGTGTCCCTCCCGCTGCCCCACGGCTGCTCCCCAGCGCAGGTCCACATCAGCTGCCCACCACCCCGGGGCATGGCACAGCCGACGTTGAACGGTGCTGGATGCCCACCCAGGAGGAGCCGGGGCCCCTGCGCCCACTCAGCCGCCAGCCCTCACCCTGCTTGAAGTTGTCGAGGCTCCTGAACTCCACCAGGCTGTTCCCATAGTAGTAGTTGGTGACATAGATGCGGTCATCCTTGGCTGCTGGGTCCTTCATCCAGGCCCCCTCGTTGCGCCCGTAGCTGTGGTGCTCCGTGGGGGGCTCCACCGATTCAATGGTGCCTTCGCACTCCACCTCCTTCACTGGGTATGGAGGAGGAGGAGGAGGAGAAGGAAGGCTTACTCCAGCCCCAGGCAGCTTGCCTCTTATGGGGCAGGGAAGTCCTTCACCGTGGCAGGGCTATTGCTGGCCCAGCCTGGCCACAGGTGCCAGGACCAGCGGGACGGGTGCCCCTCCCGGCCCCCACGCTCACCCACCTCTGTTTGGTGTTTCGGGGCCCCCGGTGCTGTCAGCCCCCTGCCCAAGGACGGTGGGGGGGGGGCTGCGGGTGGTGGTGCGGGGGGCCGGGGCGGTGCTGGGCGCAGCCGTGGTGCTGGGCACGGTGGTCTCTACCCGTGCGATGGCTTGGGCCGGGGTCCCCTCGGCTGGGGGGGGCGGGGGACCTCTCTCCTCCTGCCGCTCCAGCGCAGCCGCCCCCCTCGCGGGGCTCTCTGAGGGGGACGAGCGTTGGTGGGGGCAGCCCTTGACCCTCTGCTCTGCCGAGCAGGAGGGTGCCCCCAGCCCCTGACACCCCTGCCCCATCCCGGCAACTCACCGCGGCTGCCGGCCGGCCCCTCCGCCGCCCCCGCCTGCACAGCCTTGTAGTAAGTGATGCCCCGGACCACGGTTTGCTGGTGTGCCGATGGCTTGGGCTTGGGTGTAGGCTGCGACCCCCCCTTGGCCTTCACGTTATCCTTTTTGGGCTTCTCGGGCTTCAGCTGCTTCTCCTTGGGCGCTCGGGGCACTGCCCTGTCCCCCAGAGCCTTGCGGGTGTTGGGGTACCGTCCCGCCTCCTTCTCTCGGCCGCCCGCCGTGTCCTGGGGGGCACAGCCTGGTCAGACCCCCTCTCCTCCCCTCCCACCACCGTGCTGGACCCCCGGCACAGGCACCAGCCCCCAGCAGCCGGCGCGGTGCACCCCGATGCACTCGTGGGAGCTGCCAGCAGCTGCCGCAAGCCCGGGGTAGCTTGGCTCTGCCCCGCGGCAGAAGCCCAGTGGCGCTGGCCGTGCCTGCGAGGGGTTGGGGCCCTGGGGGTACCTGTGCCTTGCTCTCGGGGACAGCGGCAGCGTCCTTCTGCAGCAGCTGGTAGCCCAAGTTGGAGATCTCCTTCTTGATGCTGATCATGATGTCGGAGTAGTTCTCGTAGCGTCTCATCTGGTCGGTGAGGTGCAGGACACTCTGCTTCATGAAGTCGTTCTCCCTGCTCAGGTTGGTCTTGATGGTCTGGAGGAGAGGAGAGGTGTGGAGCCCCTCTTGGGGAGCCCACAGCACCCCCAGACGGTCCTGAGCAGCCAGACGGGGCACAAGGCAGGGACGGTGCCTGCCGGAGCTCACTCACCTCCTCCAGCGTGTTCATCTGGGCCACCACCTTGCTGATGTAGGAGTGCACCTTCATCAGGTCCATGCTGTAGAGCGTTCCCTCCAGCAGGTCCACCATGGACTGCAGCTGCAGAGGGAGAGCAGGGCTGGGGCACGGGGCTGGTGCATGGGGCACAGGGCAGGGCTGCGCCGCTGCTGCGGATACCCCCACGTGTCCCTGTCCCCACTCACAGCCAGGGCACAGGAACCGCACTGCTCCGTTGCCCTGGGGCCTGCCGGGGCAGGGACGGGGAGCGTGGGCTCCTGTGCGTGGGGAGGGGGTCTCTGGCCCCCAGCCCACGGTCCCACCATGCTTGCACATACCTTGAAGAGCTCGGGCGCCTGCTTCTTCAGCTTCTCCATCTTCCACTCGTTCTCGCAGGGGTTGAGCGAGGAGGGGGGGGCGGTGCAGGAGCACTTGCAGTCGGACCCCGAGCTCACCGTCTCCACCGTGTAGAAGTCCTCCACCCGCATGCTGCCGTTCCTGACGCGGCTGCAGGCGTCCTTGCTGAGCGGCCGCAGGATGCACTTGCAGCGACAGTCGGAGCCTTCCGAGGTCATCCGGACCTGGTCCGCCTCGCCCAGCGCCTGTGGGGACACGCAGCGGCGGGGCGGCCGGTGAGCCTGGTGCCCTGCCCTGCAGACCCCAGCAAGCCATCACAGCCGACTTCATCTCTGCTGCACGCCCAGACGTCTCCCACCACCCCTGGGGCTGTTGGCCATGCCCCGAAGAGCGTGGGGCATGGTCTGGCCCAGAGCACCCTGTCCCACCACCCTGCACCTGAGTGACAGTGACGAAAACCAGGCAGCCGCTCGCCCCCGTGGCCACCAGAGCATTTTGTGCCCCAGGTACTTTGGTCCCATTTCTGTAGCTGTTTCCCAGCCTCCAGCAAGACCCGAGTGAGCAGGGACGGTGGCGAGGAGACCCAGAAGCGCCTCTGTCCCCCCGCGCCCACAGTCCCGAGCCCACACAGGGTCCGTTGTTCATGGTGACACGCAGCCACCTCGGGGTGAGCTCGACCCCTCCAGACTCCCACAATGGCCCGAGGCACACGCTCAAGGACTCCCTTGTTTCCACACATGGCCCTGACTCACGCTACGGAGCCCTGGGTGCTTTTCAGCTGGTTTCTGCGGATAAGGAACTGTTCTCCCCCCAGCCCCGTTGTGCTCGGGAACGAGGCTGCAGCTCAGCCTGCCCAGCGGGACGGGGAGCTGTGTCCCTCTCACCCCCTGCCACCGGCTGTGCACCCATGGGGGACATCTGGGCTGGTGGGGAGCAGGGCCGGGCTGCGCTGGCTGCCCCAGGGATGTGCCTGCTCCGAGCATGCGGGAGGGTGGGAGAAAGGGGAGAGGCAGCGCCGTGACCCCGGAGGGAGAGGGCTCTGCCCGCGGGGACTCTGACTCACCCTGGGAAAAAGAATGGTGGCAGAGCTGGGAAATGAGTTTAGCGCTGGCTCTCCCACCCTCCCCGGAGCACAGTGCGGCGTGGGAAAGGCCAGAGGCCCACAGGGACGATGTCCTGCCTGCGGGCAGCACCCACGACCGCGCAGGCGCCATCCTGCCCGTGTCCAGCCAGGCTGGTGCACTGGTGGCACCCAGACATCGTCTTTCCCTGCGGCAGGGACCCCCAGGGACCCCCCAGCTCCCCACACCAGGGCCAGGGGCTTCCCTTCCTAAAGATGCAGCAAAACCTCCTGCATTTTGCATTTCAAAAAAGCCTCTCTCTTTCAAAGGGAAACGAAGGAAGGTCCCGCTGGCTGGGAGGAAAACCCCCGGCGGCCCAGAGGGCTGTAAATCGAACAGGATCTAATCAGGCTCTCGGCAGGGAGCAGCGGGGCAGGGAGCGGGACCCCCTCCCCAAACACCACCTCTCCAGGCTCTCACACCTCCCTGGGCCCCCTGACCTCCCCATGGCAATGCCGGCGCTTGTGCAAACAGGCAGGACAATTCACAGCCTGGCGGCGAGCTGCCGGCCCCTCCGCACACAGCCGGGCAGCTCCTCGGCCCCGCAGTTGGGCTGCTGTCCCTGCCACGAGCTCTGTCCCTCCATGTGCATGGCGCTGAACAAGGTCCTGGTGCGCACGTGCATCCCTGCGGGAACCCTGTGCGAGGTCCTGGTGTGCCCCACGGCAGCCCCACTTGAGTTCCCCCCTGGGGTTCCCCCATTCCCGCCAACACCCCAAGCACCAGCCACCGGTGAAGCTACCACCACTGCGGCACAGCGCGACACCCGGGGACACGCTGCGATCCCATCCGCCCTCGGCACCTTCCGCAGGGAAGGGCTGCAGCTGCCTGTGCTGGAAGCTCGTTCCCGTGGGAGCGGGCGGCCGCGGGCTGCGCGTTCCCTCCCACCGCCCTTGGCAGCGCTGCGGCGGGAGGCACGGCCGGCGCGGAGGCCCCGCGTGTCCCGCTGAGGTGGGGCGCGAGCGGGCAGGAGCTGTGCGCAGCAAATGCGCCCGGAGCAGCCGTATTGGCGGCTGTTTACACTGCGCGGTGCCCGGGGGGCCCAGCAAACCGAGCCTCCCCCAGGGCACAAAGGGGCAACCTCTTCCCCAGAGACCTCCCGGTTCAAGCCATTTCCCTCCTGCGTCCCGGCCGTCGGCCCCCGGCCGGGGCAGGGTGCAGCCTTGCGGGCAGCCGGCCGGGCGAGCAGCCAGTGGCCCAGGGGCCCGGCAGCCGCTTTTGTCTCGCAGCCACGCAGCAACAGAAAAATCTGCTCACCTCGGGTCAAGGTGCAAGCGGGCGCTGGGGGCCGGGGGCAGACTGACTGCCCCTTCCCGGGCGCCGCGTGCGCCTCGCTGCGCCACAGCCGGGGCAGCTGCCTGCCTTCACGCGGGGTAGTAATATTAAACCTCGTTCTGCCTTTTAAACGGCTTCCTTAAACAGGAACCGTATGTTCTATTTATACAGAAAAGGCTATAAACAAGGAAGTCTTAAAAAAAAAAAGGCCCCCGCATGGTCCATTCTGCAAGGGTCACCCCGCCTCAGTGCATCGGCCGCGCGTCCGCCATCATCCTGCACCCGGCTGTGTCCTGACCCCGTGGGGACAGCCTGCACCCCCCGGCGCACAGGGGACCCACTCCCCGCCAGCGCGTGGGTGCGTTGGGACACGGGGCAAGAGGCAGCCCCTGCTGAAGGCCGGCACGCTGCTCTGGCTGCTCAGGGTGGGAATCTGACAGCCCCCTAAGAAACCTTCATGGGGGCTGCTGCAGCCCCGCGGGGTCTCCGGGTGGTTCTGTCCCTGAATCCCCCTGCTCGCTGCAGACCGCGGCCCTGGGTGCAGGCAGGCGGGTGCTGCCCCTCCTCCGGAGCCGGGTCCCAGCTCTGCAGCGGGGCTCTGCACCCACGGCTGGCATGGGAGAGCATCCCTGCACTTTGCTGGGGGTTTCCTCACTCCCAGTTTTATGAGCTGGATAATTTTCTCAGCGCTGTCTGGTATCTGGGACCTCTTGCAAGAGCGTCCATGTGAGCACGGAGTTTGTGCCATTATTTGGAGAAAGCAGGACCTTTGACAATGAACCTTGGCCAGCTTTTAAGCTGTCCTTTGATTGCTGCCAGAGGACTTGTCTGGGAGGAAAACACGCTGTGTTGATAAGCACGCTGCTGCGCTGCACGCCTCTCGCACACTGCTGGAAAGCATGTCTCTGTCGCAGGAGGGAAACCATGTCACCCTCCTCTTCCTCCTCCTCCCCAGCTTGGCACAACACGTTAAACACGTTCTGCAGCACAGGGCGCGGAGGCAGAGCGGGGCTGGCAGAGCCAGCCGTGGCTGATGGCGGCCAGGCCCCGGGTGCTGGCACCGCTCGGGCGTCCTGTGTCAGTCACGGGGACATGACCATACAAAACGCCCGTGTGGCACACGAATGTCCACCGATGGGATCTCATCCAAACGGCAAGAACTGAGAAAATACCCTCAAGTACAGTGGGCAGCACCTGCGAGGAGGGAGGGCAGGAGGGCGGGAGGTGGTGACCGCACTGTGGGGGTCCGTGGGCTGCGGATCCCGGGGTCCTTCACACAGCATCACCCCTGACACCCTGCCGGGAAGCCCAGCGCGGGGCTCCCCCCGACACCACTCCCAAGCCAACCCTTGCCAACAACAGCTGTGTTTTCATCCCGTTCCACCAAATGACTCGGAAAATCTTGGCTTTTTAACGCTTTGGTGATCCTGGCATCAGCACCCTTCCTCCCGGGGGCTGCTCCCACCCCCGTCCCCCTGCGCCGGTCCCGGTGTCCCGGCTGCGGACACTGACCCCGCGGGCCAGCAGCGGGGGAACCGAGGGCTCTTGGATCCACGCGAAACCCCGGTTCCCCCACGCTGCCGTGTCCCGCTCCCGCGCTCCCCGGCGTGGGAAGTCTTGTCCGGGCTGTTCCCTCCGGCACGGAGACTCTAACGGCAGAGCTCACCGGGGCAGCGCCGGGCTTTGGGCACCTCCCAGCCCCCGCGCGTTCCCTCCGCCGAACCCCCCGCAGCGAAGGCAGCGCCGACCCCCAAACCGCACCGGGGTTCCCCTTCCCGGGGAACGGCGCCCGCCCCGGAGCCGNGGGGGGGGGGGGGGGGGGGGCACAGCCATCGCTGCCCCCAAAGCCGCTCCTGCGGGAAAACACCGCCTCTGCCCGTCACAGCGGGGGAGCCCCGGCCCCGGGACACGGTCCTCGGCGCAGGCGGCGGTGCCGGTGCCGGTGCCGGTGCCGGTGCCGGTGCCGGCCCCGGGGCCCCGCTCCCGCCGGCCCCGCTCCCAGCCCCGCTCCCGCTCCCGGTGCCGCTCCGGTCGGTGCTTACCGTGGCGGGGCCGCGGGCCGCGGTCAGCGCCGGCAGCAGCAGCAGCGCCGGGAGCAGCAGCGCCCGCATGGCGAGAACGGCACCGAGCGCCCGCTCCGCCCGGCCCGGCCCGGCGGCGGGGAGGAGCCGCCCGCCCGTCCCGTCCCGCCCCGCCCCGTCCCGTCCCGTCCCGTCCCGGCTCGGCGGCGGGACCGGCCCCAGGAGCGGCGCCGCGGCGGCGGGGGCGGTGCGGTCCCGCCCCGGGGCCGGGCGGGTTTTTCTTTACACCGGGGCTGCCCGGTGCCCTTTTCCCGGGTTGGTCGATCCCCTCCTCTGTCGAGGCGGATACCCCGCTCCGCTCCCTCCCCGGGGGCTGCCCGGTTTTCCCTCTCCCGGGAGGGGCGCCCGGTGCCTGCAGCGCTCCGGGCTCGGGCGGCGGGTGCCCCCTAGCGCCCCGCCGGTCCCGGTACACCGGCTAGGGGGAGCCTGAAGGGAGCTGGGCGCGGCCCCGCCCCCGGCCGGTCCCCGACGGTCCCGCGGGCACCGTCCCGGTGCCCGCGGGACCGTCGGGGACCGGCCGGGGGCGGGGCCGCGCCTAGGGGGCGTGGCCTCGCCGGGGGAGGGGGCGTGGCCGGGCGTGGGCGTGGCGCCCCCCCGCGGGTACATCCGGGCGGGGCTGGAGGACTACGCTTCCCGTCGTGCCCCGCGGGTGGGCGGGGCGGCCCGGCCCGGCCCGGCCCGAGCGCGGCGCCCGCAGCGGCGGCTCTGGCTGTCAGCGGCGCCCGTGAGCGGCCATGGGGCAGCGCGGCCGCCGGGGCCCCTAAGACCAGTCGCTCCCCGGCCCCGGCGCCGCCATGGAGCTGGAGCCGCCCGCAGAGCTCCCGGAACCCCGCGTCGCCGCTAAGGGGCCGCCCCGCAACGGTGAGTGGAGCGCGGGGTCCGGCCTGGGCGCCCCTCAGGGCCGGGCGGGGGGGGGGGGGGGGNNGTCGTGTCGTGTGGGGCGCGGGCCTTACCGGGCCGGTAACGCGCCGGGACGCTGTACCGGGGAGCTCCGCCTGCCGCCTCTCGGCCGCACCCGGCGGTTGCGGGGCCGCGGGGACTGCCGGTGGTCGTAACTTTCCGCGGCCGCGGGGCACAA
This sequence comes from Himantopus leucocephalus, assembly GCA_003993805.1. Classification (NCBI taxonomy): domain Eukaryota; kingdom Metazoa; phylum Chordata; class Aves; order Charadriiformes; family Recurvirostridae; genus Himantopus; species Himantopus leucocephalus. Next base: position 11,495,474 of record RSEF01000017.1, read on the forward strand.
CAAAGGGCCGCGGCGGGCAGCGCGTGCTGCCCGCGGAGAGCCGCCCTGCCCGCCCCCCCCCCCCCCCCCC
>RSEF01000017.1:11495747-11529354 GCA_003993805.1 Himantopus leucocephalus
CCCCCCCCCCCCCCCCGGTTTGCCGCCTCCCGGTGCGGCCCCGCTCGGTGTCACCCTCCCGCTCCCCCGCCGGCACCGGGAGCTCGGCCCGCACCGAGCGTTCGTTTGATCCGCGCTGCCGCTGCCTGGCCGGGCTGCCGGTGGGTTTATGGGCACCATTTGGGACCTTTTACACTTCCATATGCAGATGCCGCATCTGCACTTGAATGTCCCTGCCAATTTTTATGGTTTACAATTGCATTTTACCATCTCAAGGTGGTCCCCTCTACAAAGGGTTTGCTCGCACAAAAGCGGCTCCGTATCAGGCACCGGCACTGGGCGATTGCCAGATACACCCCGACCGACGCACCCGCCGTGCTGGCACTTACAGAAATGGGTATTTCTAGAATTACCCTGAAATGTAGTTTTGAATTTTGTCCCTCTGTGAGGCTGCTATAGAAACACTTTATTCCTCTCGTAATTAGATGTCCAGTTGGATGGAAGATGCTTTTCATCCTTAATATTTTCTTAATATTCTGCCTTAATTTGGGAAGTGTCTCTTCCTTTGGTGTCCTTAATAATACAACAATATTGATGCTTTGTCTGCATTTACTGTTTTTCCCCACAGAAATGCGGTATTTGGGGAAAATGTCTTTTTGATGCATCAGATTAGTTTTAAAAATCAGTTGCGTGTCTTGCACAGCTGCTTCATGTGATAGATGCTGTACCTGTGGCTGCAGTTAGTCTTTTGAATGGATGATGTAACAACTTTTTACTACTTTGCCTTAAAAAATGTGAAATACTGGCAGGGTGTTGAGACACTGCTTGACCTTCGGTCTTTCTAAAGCCTACAAACAGCCGGGGGAGGAGCAGAAGAGATTGGCTTCTTACTTTGTTGGCTTATAAAATATCTGCAAACAGTAATGGAAAATAAAGAGTTTTAACATTTCCTGGTTTTAAGGAATATTCATAGCACATTTGATTCCGTGAGGTACGGCATCTTCACTCTTCATGGAAGCAATTAAAATTGCATGATGCATTATATAGATACACAGGAGAGAGACAGATACATGTATAGATACGTATATAAAAGTAGGATTGTATTCTTGGTGGCTATGTTAAAATCATTAATGGATTTAAGCTCTGCATGTGGCTTCTGTGTTAACCCCAAGCAAACTGCTGCAAGTTTATTGGCGTCTTCAATGAAAGAAGCCTCAGAATAACTTTGAAATGCAGCTACATGATTTCATTTCAGCAGTTACGGTAAATTACACACTCATTATTTGAGGGGACATCTGACATTCTTAGAATATAAGATGATGGTTTTCCCTCATCAATTTGAGTACATCCCCTTCTGTGTAACAAACATTTTTTGTCATTGAGCAAATCAATGGCAATGAGTAAAGTGATTTTTTTAAAAAAATCATTTAATTAGGGCATTCATTTTTCCTGCACTACTAGCAATTATTTCTCAACAGTGTCCTATTTAGGACCAGGTTCCCAATAGCTTCAGTTGGGGCGTTTTTCCTTTGTGAATGAAACATGATGGCTTTTACACCATTTTACTTATTTTATGTTTTAACTGAAATAGAGGTAAAGCAGGTTATCTAGAATTACGGTAACTTTGGACACTGTTGCATGGATATGGTCTTAGGAGACAGATTTACGTATCGGGAAACTACTTGAATTTTGTGTTCCCTTAAAATTATCAGAGTTTCAGGTAGGTAGATTACTAATCTGGATGAATTTCATACCAGAGAGAAGAGGAAAGTTGTAAGAACACAGAGAACGTAAGGTTTTCAAAGAAGAATGCCGCTGCTTGCATCCCTTCCCTTTTCCACAGCGCTCTCAAACTTTACTGGCACACACTGACATTTTTAGTGGTTCTTTATGCTTGATTGCTTGCATCTGATGAGATAAGCCTCTGCTTAACAAAGACTATTTCATTGATATAGTTAGGTCTTAGTTTACTTGCTATAAATGTTTCTTTGAAGATTTAGGAAGAAAAACAAATTGAGTTGTTGAATGGCAATGCTGCTAAAGTCAAATGTCTGAATAAACAAGAAGCTACAGTGTTATTTTGACTCAGTATTGGCCTGTTGAATGTGGATGGCTCTCGCTTCTGTAAATAATAATAGACAGTAATAAATAATAGAATTCTGAGCTTGGGTCTATGATGGGAAATAAGACTTGTAACTTTGGAAGAACTTAATTCCTTTGTTATGATTTAATGGTAAGGTAGAAAAATACCTCTTGGTGTAAAGTTGGAATTTGGTATTGATGGCTTCTGTAGATCATTAATCAGGAAAATGGGTTTATGCGTGCCTTTTTGTACTAAAAACAGGACTAGCAATGTATGTTCAGCAGATGCAGTGTGTGATGTGATACTGCAACAACAGGATTTTTTCCCCTGCTTTGCTACAAAACAGTGTAATGAGGGAACTGTTCCATCTAGGAGACTATTTCTTGATTGTTGGGAAGCAATAGGAATCTTTCTGTCCTGTCTCTGGCAAGTNTTTTTTTTTTTTTTTTTTGGTGAGGGGGATGTGGAAGTGGTTTGTTAAATTTCTGTTCAACTCTTACATGGTGGTAGCTTTGAACAAATGCATTTACACAAGCATTCTCTGAGAATGAGAGCACAGTTTATCCTGTTGATAAACTGCCTATTTAAATAAGGCCTTCAGCAGTGTAATCTGGTAATTCTAATTAAGTCATTTACATAAAGAATTGGCCCAGGGTTTCATCAGATGGCTGCTGGTGAGCTGAAATGCATTCTTTCCCTCCAGCTGTATTAAACTAGCCTTTTGATCCTTTCCTTTTTTTAGCCTTTAAGCCGGTGTGGTTATCACTTTGCAGAGTTAATTGAGAAAGGGGAGTTGGGGGACAAGAGGACCCTTCGAGGTTTAGCTTTAGTCTTAATTATTACAATTCTAATTACCTAATTAGAAGACTTCCAGATTTTATATGTTGATAAAAATGACTCTGTACAGGTTTTGTTAGAAAGAGGAAATACACCACCGATAGGGTAGCTTCAGTGAAGTTCTTTATTGGTAAATGATTGCCAATAACTTATCTTGAAAGCAGTGTATGTCTGGAGTACCTTCATTCTTCTCCAGCTCTTCGATAAGGAGGTTTCATGTACAAAGGGTGGACCCCGTGTCCTTCAGAGAGCATAAGTTACCTGTCTGCCTTCCATTGCCTAATCATCCCGGTGATGTGTAGGCTTGTATAGGTGGTGAAATTTAAACTTACAGAAATGTCTGGTCAGTGTGAAGGATTAATTTTTTTAAGCCCTCTTTCCCTTTGTGGCTGTGTCAGGGAAGAAAAAAACCAACCTGATAAAAAATTCCCCAAGGCTCTAATGCCAGGGTGACTATAAACTGCTGTCATGTCCTTGTCGGGAAACACCTATCGGCTGAAACTTGATGGAAACCTTAAATGTTTTTCATGGAAATACAATCTGTAATTGTGAAGCCCTTGGGACTGAATCTCAAAATTTTCTTGCCTTATGAGACCCCATCAGCTATTCCAGCAGGAGATAGGAGTTGCAGTGGTGGTACATATTTCTGGGGGTGTGCGTTGTGCTCAGGTCAGGGTGGTGGATTCTCTGTACTGTTAACGAACCCGGTAGCGGGTATACTCTTTCTGCGACTGTAAATGAGCACAGTGCTCCTATGAAAGTCAGGGTTTATTCTACTTAGCTGATGCTGACTATGGCACTGCTGAGAAGCACAGGGGTTTATCTGTGGGAGTTGTTTTGGAGCCCTCAGATCCTGAAGCCAAGTGATTAAGTGATGGCTGTCACATTTGTAGTAAAAAAATTTGAAAAGAACTTCTGGTTTCTGAAAGTTCTGCCAAATACCAACTTGTCCTCCAAAAATCTCTTCATTCACTCTCACAGCTGTAACTTGACTTTTTTATGTTGTTTGGCAATACTTACAAAGAATTATTCCTAGGCGTATTGTTACGTTAGAAGTCTTATGTGTGCTTTCACCAGGATACTCTGTCCTGTGCCTGTTCTAGCGACAGCTGTAAAGAAATGCCCTTCCTGTGGCTCGCAAGCAGTGATTGTTCTTACCTGCAAAAAACTTAACGCAATATGGCATTCTGGGTTACTGGGGCTTTGGTTTAAGGTGGGTAACAGTCCCACTGAGATCTTGGCTTACTTTGCAGTAGAATGTAAGCTCAGGACTTGATTTAAGGTGGGCTTTTTCCCGCGTTAGACCTGGGTGTCAGTTCAGCAGGAGCTGGGGCCGCTTTGCTCAGCCCACACTGAGTGGTTTGGGTGCTGAAAGGATTTGGTTTTAATGATCTTTGCATATGACTATACCTTATTTGTGGGAGTATCCCAGATTTGTTGCGGTAGTGTAATAGCTTGCTCCTACCAATTTGCAGTAGCAAGCTAACAGTGCAGTTGGTGCCTCCTGCTTTGCTTGCCGGCTTTGTGAAGCTTTTCTTCTATTTTCCTGCTTACCTGATAGGTGCTGTATGGGTCTGTCGCCTTAACACTTGAGCTGACCTTTAGTATTTCACTTTGATTTACATAGCGCCTCTGCTCAGTCAACTGTCCCTATCACAGGATGATATCCATAAAAATGACACTTCCTAGTCTTGAAAAAAATCCCCAGGCCCATTGGAGACATGTGAAAAGGACACCCAGCAGGAAGAGAGGCCCATGGCTCGAAATATTCATCAATCATTTTCCTGGCACCAGGAAACCAATCAGCTCTTCTAAGGGGCAGAGCGTAATCAATCACACAATGTGGGAAATGGGGATCGCTGGCCCTACCAAAAATGGTCCTTCATGTTGACAGAGTAAAAGTGTTGTGTTTGTGCTTATTCACGAGTAGTAACTTACACCCCTGGTGTAAAGGACTCCGTCTTTTGTAAAAGACAGTTGGTGAAGAAAAGGGTTTAATATTGTATATGCAATCTAAGCTTGAACTAAAGATTTTGTTTCCAGTGATGAAGTTGAGCTATGTTTTGCCTTGAGAGGTTTTTTTTTCTTTACCTTTCTGTATCTGATAGGTGAAGGTTTCATCTCCTGTTCCCAAAGCGCCGTGTCCGATAGCTGGCAAGTACAGCAGCATGCTGGTTTTTCTAGAGGATCAGAATTTTAAAATTTTGCACTTTCTTCATGGAACAACTTAACTTTGAAATAGCTTGTATTGCACACTGATACTGGGGAAGAAATGCTCCTCTGGATGCTTGTTGTCTTTTTTTTTACCTTTAACTTGCGTTTAACAAAACCCCACCGAACCTAGGGATATAGGGTGCCCAACAATGACTGAACAGTAGTTGTCAGTATCTGTAGGGTATTTCATTGCAGCAAGTGGATAAGAGTTCAAATAACACCCATTTTTCTAGTAAGGTGCTATAAATTGGAACAAGATTTGTTTATAACCTTGTTCTTTCTATGGGAACCTCTGCAATAGCTGTTACATAAGAATTGCCATAATATTTATGGCAAAATAATTGGCAAGTAGGTTGCTAGAATTCCTTCACTGGGAAAACATTTCTTGCATGCCTCATAGGAAATAAGAGGCATTGAGCTGATGGCCCCAATGAACTCTGGCTTAGTGTTGCCGTGCGGGTCTGAGCGTGGCTGGAGTAGCCATGGCTGAGGTAGCCATGGCAGAGGCATTGCTAGCCGTGAGGGTGGAGCTGGTGCTGCTCTCCACTTGAATGTGCGGTTAGGGGCAGGGGTTGGCACAGACTTGGCTGTGTGGTTCAAGTCTGTTTTCCGTTTCTACTTCAATAGCTACAGAAACTTCAAACAAATGTAACTCTAAGGAACATGCCAGTTTTTCCCTGGTGGTGAGAGTCTTTTGTGCACCCCCTCCTTCAGAGGGCTTCACCTCTGGCTGGGAGAGCCAGGCCGGCGGCTGCTCCTGGGGCATGGCCGGAGGGTGGGCAGGGGCAGAGGCTCCTGGGGGTCCTGGTGCCTGGGTATGGCCGTGGGGCGGCCAGCCGCCTCTGTGCTGTCTTTGTGGAAAAGATGAGTCAGGACCTCAGTGACTTGTGTCAAACATGAAGTGCATTTTCCTGGCACACAGCTGTCTTCTGCAAAACACCTTTGGACCAGCAGTTACTGTTCCAGTGCATCTTATATCTGCTGAGAAGGAGCATTTCTAACCCTTTAAACTTGAGAAATGCTGCATCAGAAATACTCTTAACAACTTTTTTTTTTAAGTTTGTCAAATCCTGGTGTGTGCTGGAAGCTCCTGCTGTGGGTGCTCCCCGGCTTGCCTTGTGCATCTCAGCCCTCTCCAGAGTGCCGGGCCTGGCTTGGGCCGTTCTTGTCTTACTTGGTCCACTAAAGATCAGGTCACACTGGGATTACTTTTTTTGGGGGGGTTGAGTAAGATGTTTTCAAGCTTGGCCAGGGTTTGGTTGGGGTGGGGGTGCAGTAGGTTCCTGCTCAAATGACGAGCCGTGCCCCACACCGCTGGCCAAGCAGAACACGGCCATCTGCGAAACCTGGCGGTGCCAAACCGCAGGCAGTGCCCGGGTGGGGGTGTTTGTAGGCTGATTTTGAGTGATGAATTTCTAATTAACGTATGAGGTGAGAACTCAAGAGTCTCTGGTTTGTAAGTATGAAGATGTCAAGTGTTGTTGAGACAGTTGCCAGAGAAATGGTATCGGAGCAAACAAGGGCTGGGGTGGACTCCTGCCCCGCAGAGCCTGGCAGCGGGAGCGCAGAGCCTCCATCCACCTCGCTGTGCGAGCGTGGCGGGAGCGGAGTGAGTGACGGGAAGCAAATAGCTGCTGGGAGCTGGCAGAGCTGCTGGGCACTTATCTCTGCTGCTTTGTTTCATGGATTTTTTTAATACTTTTTTTATTAATTTGGTGGAGATGTCTGAACTGAAACTATGCCAGTTGATGGCAGTGACTTGCTCTGTTCCTTGTTTAAGGCTGGGAATACTGTCAAGAACCAAAGTATGACTATATGTTCTTGAGGGTTTATGTATAGCAGTTAATTGCTGTGCCTGTGTCTTGTCCTCCTATGGCTGGCTGGTCTGAAGCCTCGAAGACTGACCCATGGGTCATGTCCCGTTAACGCCGTGGCCTTGCCGAGAGGGAGCAGTCCTAAGGGGAGCGCTGCGTGACACCTTCCCAAGGATTGCTGTGCTGTAGGGATGCTGCAGCATCCACCTGCAGCGCAACAGGAGTACAAGCCCTTGATAGTTCTTATTGCAGGGACTAAAAATTAACCTGTGACTTTAAAAGCATGTTAATATTGGTTGTGGGTCTGATCAGCTGAAGTGCCCTCTCCCTGCGCTGAGAAGCCTTTCAGATGAGCGTGCTGCAGGTCGGGTAGCTGGGAGGCTCACATGGATCACGCAGGTACACAATGAGGTACGGAATCTCTTTCCTCACCCACACACAAGACTAGCATCAGCCTGAATTGCCCCTCAAATGAAATGTTGCCTGACTTCTTTTAATTTAATTCGCTGCCTGTTGAAATAACTGGCTTTCTTGTGCTTTCTGTAGTGCTTATTTCATGCTTTAGCAGGTCGAGGCTCTCGGCAGAAAGCGCAGGCGGTAGCTCCTCGGCTTCAGGCATGGTTTGCTGTTAAGTGGCTCACTGGTGACCTGTGTACGCTCCAGCTTTGGGCCCGGCTGTGCTCTCCTGTGGGTGCATGGTCCTGTTCACTGTTGGGGGGTGTGTGCTGGCCCCGGGGGGCTCTGGGCGGTGGGGGAGATGGCTGGGGGGACAGCGCAGGCTGTCGGGGAGGGACGGCAGAGGCCGTCTGCTCACGAGCAGTGTCGTCCTTGCCTGAAGCGGATGGTGAACGAGTTGTGTGCGTGTACAGAAGGGGAGATACTGATACACTTACTCATCTCCTGCTGTAGTGACAGCTGGGGATGTGTGCGGAGGAGCTAATTCCTTTAAGCTGAAAACCTGAAATTAAAAAAAGCAAATTGTACACTGCCTTTTTATGGAAGTCAGCAAAACATGAAGTCCTGTATTATTTTAATGAGGTTAGATTAAACTAGAATTAAAACTTCAGATTCCTTTTCAGAGCAACTATGTATACTAAATTCACTCCAAAACAATTTTCCCATTGAGAATGGGGACTTAGTTTAAAAGTGCTGGTATTTTTTCTGTATTTAAGGTAACTTCCTAGTACGAGTGGAGACAAATATCCACAAATATCCAAATGTTAGGAATGATGCTTCCCTTCGGAAGAATATTTTATAGCTGTGAAACACTTTCTGATGTGCTTTTTAAGATGCTTAGATGTGTGTTACCACAACTGAAAGCTACTAAGAGACATGGCATCCTGCAAAATGAGATTATAGCAGTAGACAGATGTGGCTGGAATGAGCCCCAAAGAGAAAGGGAAGTGTTTCTGGAATTGCAAACAGCAGGGGCTAATAGGGATTGCAAACATGGCAGGCAGAGAGGTAGGTGGGGAGAGAATCAAATTTCCCTTGATTCTTGCCTGTATGTAATCCCCGTCCCTGGGAGGCCAAATGCTTAATGTAAGCTTTTCACTCCAACCAACCCCAAAGTACTGGTAGCGGTAGGGCTGAAAGGAAGTAGTCAATGAGACTGGAAGGCTGTAGATCACTGAGCGAGCTGCTTGAATCAATACAGGAAGAAAAACACTTTTAACAGGGCATAAAACTCTTGTGTTCCATAGCAGGCAGCATAGCTGTGGCAAGCTGTGCCTGCTCTCTGGTCCAGGTAACTGGAAAATGGCTGGCACACTGCAACTTTAATAGCTGTTTTCAGGGAGAAGTGTAGGGTGTGTGCTGGTCCGACTGAGCGGCGCTCAGATGAGCTGTGGTGTGCGGTGCCTGCTCCCACGGCAGCATCGTCCCAGCCTGGCAGCGCCTGCCCTGGTCACTGGGCATCCCATGGGCATGGAGGCTCCGGGCTGACCCCTCTGCCACTGAAGGACAGGTCATTTGTTGCAGCATGAGCCACAAAACACTTTCAGGTGGCCTGTAGGAAATTAAGACCTCACAAAAATGAAAGAGCAACAACCACTGCTATACCCACACTGACAAATTAAATGTTAAGCTCATTCATTGATTTGGTCCTCTCATGTGACGTGCAGTGAGAGCTACAGCTCTGGTGATTGATTTATACCATACAGAATATATTGTATTTCTAAAACCTGTCACTTGCATGTACTGAGCCATAAGACTCATAGATTTAAATACAGAATGCCAAGAGTAGCTTTTATGTGATAGTAAGCTTATTTGCTGCAACCCGACCATCTCATTTCATCGCTGAGCCTTAGGAATGTACTGTACCTAGGCAGCTCTAGAGCTTTTTCCCCTCTAATGCTGTTCAATGTTGATTATACATTCAGCGGTTGATTTGGATGAGTTGGTCTTTCTGTGTATGTGTCGTAACAATGAGGAAACTTGTTTCAATGTGTAGTGCTTACACCTATTTTTCACATTCTAGGATTCTGTCAAGATCCTCCCCCAGAGCACGATGCATCCACTAGTAAGTACTAGTTAGTCTTCTCATTTCCAGGCTAGCGCAGCCAGCCAAGTCCTAGTAAGCATTGGCAGTGTGCAGCTGAAGTCCATTAGAGCTAGAAGCTGTAATATTATCTCCACTAATTAAAATGTGAAGATAAATGCTGTTAAATTCATTAACCTTGAGGTTAGGGCAAAAAGCTGTTTTCAGACTCCTCATATATCTGTGCTTCTCCAGGATCCCAGTTTCAGTGCCATTCTTGTACTGCCTGTTGAATTAAAAAGGCATGTTACCTGCGTTGTGATAAAAAGGTCTGTTTACAGTAGCGTTTGTAGCCTGATGCACTGGGTGGCATCCAGAACTGCTCACCTCTGGGAACACTGGCTAATTTGCAACACAATTTCTGGCGTATTCTGTATGTGCTATTATTTATCAATAGATGAGTAGTAATCTGGGTTGATGTTAACTCTTAAAAATACCAGTGGTATCTCTACGCTTGTATAGTATCAGCTAATTCTGTGTTTTAATGTAGGTAATTCTAATGGACTCAATAGGTGGATTTTGCTATAGTAGTATGCCTTGTGTTGGCCAACGCTTTATCAGTAATCAAAAAGTAAATAAAGAATTTCCACAGATTTACAGAATGATTATGCAATTGATCTTTCAATATTGGAGTAGTCTGGGCTGCCGGGTAGGCAATCTCCTGGTCAACCAAAACGTACTCCCGGCATAGAAGGTGCAAAATGGCACGTCTAGGGACGAAGCCAGCATGCCTGTGGAATGGGGCTTTGTGTGCCGCGAAGCACTGGCTGCAGAAGTGCCTGCTGCTGCACCGCAGTAGCGAAAAGCACTAATGTGGTCTTTTGGAAATGGAAAGTAGGTCTTTTCTGTTTGGTGCCTATCTAATACTGATAGCGCTGCATTGGAAAGCTGATATTGTGATGCTGCGTACAGTCCTGATGTTGATCTCTTAAAATATTGGGAATTGCCCAAAAAGATTGAGGCAGCCTGATAGTCTTGGCTTATTCAGCTTATCAAAAAGATTGTGAGTAATTACACTGAGTTACAGCTGCAGAGAGACTATCTTGGGTATCAAGAGGTTCTTAAAGAGAAGACAGACCCAATATAAACAGACTGCAAACCGAAGCTATGAATTCAAATTAAAAATACAATTTCAACTGAATGTAACTTTTACGACTGGTTATTACTTCATTTTATAGGCTTTTTTGTCCACAAGTCAGGATAGAGTGACTTTTAAAAACAGACGAGCCTTCTGAATAAGGGAAATATTGTATTCTGAAATTCTTGTTTGTGCTAATTGCATGTGAACATGCACTGCTGTACTGGTGAGCTGCCTCAGTGCTTAAAAGCTCAGCTTCTTCAGGAATTGTTTAGTATTTCGGAACGTGTAATTTTAGTTGTGAATGAAATGCTTTGAAAGTGAAAGGAAGTGTCATCAAAGGACTGTAAAACACTTCAGTATTGACCTGTGGAGAAAGATTAACATGAATCTCAATCTACAGGCAAAGAAATGAGGTGTTTTGGTAAGACATGATATTAGGCTTCATTATTGTAGTTTCAGTCCCCTTTGAATGAATACTCAGTGCACCTCACGGACCTGTTCTGACGGCTTGCACTGAGCGACTGAATGTCACTTTTCATTTAGGACATGCCTGGAGGCTGCTGTCATCATTGTAAGTGTTTTTCTCAAAGCTTTGCTTCTTAACTATGGACGGACTTTTCCCTGCCCGTACCCTAAAAGTTTAAAATAAGATGCAAAACTTGTATGAATCCCCTTTAGAGGAATGAGTTGGCTGTTGCAGTGGGCCGAGAGCAGTCCTAACAAACCTTGCTGTTCCTAAGCGGTGGCTCTGAGCACTTCCATCTGCGTTTCACAGAGGAGCCCACTAAACCTCCCGGTGCAGCAGCGGTGCTCAGCTCTCAAGAAGGGCACTGCACTCTGGTTCAGAAAACGCAGGCGGCTTCTGGAGATCTAGTCCGTAGCTTATGTGGTGAAGTTGATACCACAGCACACACATCTCCTTTCTGCTTTGATTTTTGTGTCTCGGGAAGCATTTCAGGAATCCTGTGACTTTTGATGGCATCAATAAATCAGATACCATGCCGACAGAATTTTACTGGAATGTAAACAGGCATTTAAAATAACAATGTCTGTATAGTGTTTATCGAGGAATACAGTGCAGGTATAGCTCTTTAAGTAGGTGGAACACTGAATTGCTGTGAATGTTTCCTTTCAGTTATGTTGGTAAGCAGGAGCTGTGATTGTTTTCCACGTTAATAAAAACAATTCAAAATATTTATCATGAGGTGACCTTACTTCCCACTCCTCTTTCCAAACAGTGTGTGTTCTCAGTGTTGAGGTGAGACAAGAAGCCCTGCCTGATGTAGGGGAAAGGGGAGGAATGTCTCTGTATAGTAAAATTTAGCTGATAAGGGATAATGAATCACCTTTAACTCAGCTCTGCTGAGTAGTAGCTGATCTGGGGAACCGCAGGCTGGCCAGCCTCAGCTCAGTCCCTGGGACGAGTGTGGAGCAGATCCTCCTGAAAGATGTTTCCAGGCGCTTGAAGGGGACTGGAAGGTAATTGGGAACGTTCACTGTGGGTTTACCAAGAGGAGATCATGCCTGACCAACCTCATGCCTTCTGTGATGAAATGACTGGATCCCTGAATGAGGAGAGAGCAGTTTTGTCATTAACCTTCAGCAAGGCTTTTGATGCAGTCTCCCATACCACCCTTGTAGCCAGACTGGGCTACAAGGCAAATGCGGGTGAAAAACTAACTATGCTATCTGGTTCAAAGGGTAGCAGTCAGGAGTTCAAAGACTAACCGGTGGCCAGTTATTCAGAGGTTGTCCTTGGGAGTCAGTATTGGGGCCAATACTACTTAGCAATTTCATCAACCATCTGGATGATGGGATGGAGTACACTCATCAGACTTGCAGATGACACCAGATTGATACAGCTGCTATTCGGAAGGACCTTAACCTGGAGGAAAGGGATGATTGAAACTTTAGAGTTAAACAGAGACAAATGCCAAGCCCTGCATCTGGAATGTAATAACCCCATGCAATGGTACAGACTGGGGAGCAGCTCTGCAGAAGGTCCTGGTGAACCTCATGGCTGTGAGTCAGTAGGATGGTGTGCTTGTGGTGATGACAGCTCATCGTGTGCTGGCTGCTGTGTAGCCAGCAGGTCGAGGGGAGTGCATGTTCCCCTCTGGGAACTGGCAGAGTCAAACTGGAATACTCTGTGCGGTTCTGGGTCTCCCAGCAGAAGACAGGTTGAACTGAAGCAAGCCCACTGGTGGGCTGCTGAGATGGTTGAGGGCTGGAAGGCGTGACAAATGTGGACAGGCTGAGGGAACTGCATTTGTTAGCTTGGAGAAGAGGAGCCTAAGTGGGGATTAACCGGCAGTCTTCAGTTCTTTGAAAATGGCTATAGGGAAGAATGGAGCCAGGGTCTTCAAAGGTACATGGCAAAGGCCAATACAATGATCATGAGTTGCCACAAAAGAAAATCCTACTGGATGTCTGGGGGTGGGGGTGGGTGGGTATAAAAACTTAGTGGAAGTGATGCAGCGATGGAACAGGGGTCCAGAGAGGCCGTGGAGTCTCCATCCTTGGAGACTTTTAAAGCTTGAGCGAACAGACCCCTGACCAAGCTGATCCAGCCTTGAAACTAGGTCTGCTTCCAGTGCAAGGCTCAACTAGATAAGCTCCCGAGATGCCTTCCAACCTGAATTATTCAATGATAATAAAAGTAGAATTATACTGAAAGGTCTTGGGGATGGCATTGCCATCTCTGACCTAGAAGTTCTGATGCTTCAGTTTCAGCTTTTGGGGGGAGAAGTCCATAATCCTATGTTACACTATCTGCATTTTTCCAAGGTCAAAAATCTACTATTCTATATCTACTATTTTTAGCATGCATATTTCAGAAAGTCTTTACTAAAATGTTATCCAACTTACTGAGGTTTTACTATGCAAATGTCCTTCTGTCTGCAACCTCACAAGCACCACTGCATCTTTACCAAACAGATCTCTGTGTGTGATTGATCTTCAGCAGGCGAGCAGCTGGGCAGAAGCAGTGGAAGAAGATGCAACTCACTCACTCAGCATGTTCTGCTTATTCTGATCTCGGGTGTCCCTGCATTTGTTCAGGGTGCCGTGTTTTACCTATTGTACTCTTCCTGCATGTAAGATGACAGCCTTTGGGGAGCAGGTACCAAAACTCATGCACAGATATCTACAAAGTCCAATGCTATGTCACAGGTTCAGGCTAAGTTCATTTCTAGGAGTAGCCCATATACCCCTTCAATTAGCATAAACAGGGACAAGGGCAGTCAAAGGTCAAGAGAAGTTCAAAATAGCATAACCTCTTTTTGGTAGTGTTCCCAAATGTTCCTAATCCTGCAAAATTCTCCAAGCTGTCCTTGCCATCGTGGTTACTAGACAGTTGTAAAATTCAAAGAACAAGGCCTGGCTTGATACAAGGGAAGTTAGAAATCGAGTGGTTGAGAATAGGTAGCATTGTTGCTTAAAACAGGAGAAATAATTGATTTATGTTATGGTGGCCAATTAGGCTGTAAAGTGAAAAACTCTTAAAGAAACCCTGTGGCTTCAAGGGAGCTTTTTGCTCTGATTTCTGCTCGGCAAATGGGGGTACCCCAATAAGGGTCATCAGCTCCATGAGCTAAATTATTAATTCCTTTCATGCCACTCAGGGCTTGTAAACAGTATATAATACAAGAAAACAATTGGCACTGTTCACTTACTGGGCAGAGGAGGGGTCAGAGGGTAAACAGTTGTATTGACAGCAGCTGTTCTTCATAGCTGAGCAGACTTTTGTCCTTTTCATCTTTTAGAGCAAACCCATTTCCAAAATCTTAGCTGGTTGTTAATCCATATCTCCTCTCTCTTAGCTGAACTGTTTTTAGGAGTTTAATGTGTTGCATATAATTACGAAGATAAAAAGGGCTGGAGGGGAGGGTGAGCGGTTATGGATAAGAGAACAAAACCAGCATTGCCATGTTTCATAAAAAGCTGTTTGAGATTTTTTTGATATTAATTTACATGGATGAGAGAAATCTTAAAATCCACCTGTTTGAGGCAAGTTGTAGGATAAGTACTTGCACTTTTATATACTTTATTAAAAAACTAGTATGATTTTGAGATTAATAGGTTATAAATACCCCTCCGCCAGTAGCACAAGAACAGAAAAGTTGAGGTGTTCCGACTCTTCCGATACCGTGGACTTGCCGTGTCCCACGCTGGGATGGTCTGCGGGCTCTCGGCCAGCCGCTGGCTGCGGCATCGCGCTGTTTACAGCAGCGCTTGACAGGACATTGAGGCCATTCTGGTAACTTCAAACTTGAACAACCGGACAGCTGCGACCACAGTGTTAGCCTTGGTGAATGAATTAGAAATAGTAATTAAAATATATATATTCAAGCATGAACTGAAATTATCCAAGTATAGGTAGGAAATACTGTTCTGCTTCCCTTTATAGCTGTTAACATGGCAGTATAGTGAACAATCTAAAATTGAGACTTGAAAAATTTGCACTGGCTCTCTCAATGCTCATCACTCAAATTTCTCTTCAGAAGGCACGTGCATTATTTGGTTGCTTTTTAAATGATACTTGATAAACTATTCCAGATGTTTGCAGGTGTAGCTTACTACCCGAAGTGACTGTTGCTCACACAGTGGCTTCTCAAGTGGTGCAGACTGCTGCTGGCCGCTCCTCGCCTGCTCCTCGCCATCTGGTCGCCTTCTCGGGCAGTTGACCTCTTTTTGCCAGAGAGCAGCAGGTAACCTTTAAAGGACCATCTGCTAATCTGTTACTTCAACCTTTCTGAAAGCTGAGTTGTGTTCAATACGGAGATTTACATGGGCTAAATCTGACCACTCTCAGAAGAATAAAAGTAACTTTAATGCTGCACTTACTTTTTTGGGTTATTTTGGCTGTATGTGAAAGCATATATAGCTTCAAATAGGAAAAAAAAATACAAAACTCTTTCCAGGTATCTGATATTGCCATACTGCATATGAAAAATCTTTTTTACTTATAAAAATATGTATTGTTTATGACCTGCTAGCTCTTTCAAAGGGTTAGCAATTCTCACATTAGGGACATTATAGTAATAAGGTAGAAAATACGAAGATGCAAAATCCAATTTTTTTCTTCTGTAAGCAGACTAGAGACCTTTAAAATGTACTGCAGAGTGTGACTGTTGGAAATCCCGCAGTCTAGCATGTCGCATGCAGCTTTCTGAGCATTGGTGCAAGAACTCCAAGGAAGAGCCAAGTGAGATTACAAATCAGTGTTTAGATGCTCTAGGAGTAAATGTCTTGAATGGAGAATAGGACAGTGATAAGCCAGGGCATTTCTTGAATAAATCTGCCGCTGTGTTTGTCACTGTTTCACTGGACTGGTATTCAGCACGTTAAAGCTGCCAGCTCTGCGTAGCCACACCGAGGAGGCTCCTAAGCAGAGGGCTTGCGAGGGGTGGCAGGAAAGCACGGCAGGAGGATTAAGTTGACGTAAGCGTGGTGCTTTGTTTCTTCACATTCTATAAAAATGGTCTGCTAAAATGTTTACATTTGTTTGTGGTTTGCCTAATTAGAGCAGAACTTTGCACTTCCCAATGTAAACAGTTATCCTTAGGGAACTGCCTGCTGCTGAACGAACGGGAATTGTAAGAATGTGGAACGCAGGATTTGGACTGACAGCAAACCCTGGCTGTGGGCTGAAGTTATGCTTCTGGGACTGTGTTCTGTGGTCAGGAATGTAAACTTGTAGTATGCATTTATTGGGCCTTAAAGCTGAAAGGGAATTATAAAATATATAATTATGTGGTATCTACTAGCATCAAAATGATGGAGATGGAGACCGATTTGTTTGACTTGGGCATTTGTGGTGATGTGCTAGCAGTGATTGAGGTTTTTTTGAGAGAGAGATCGAGCCCCAAAGAATGTAACTTTGTTTTACCTAAACCTAGGTTAAAGCTGACCCTGTTACTGGAATATGGTTCTTTCCTGGGTTGGGTGCTGGGAAGCTGGACCCTTCCCAAAAGGCAGAGGGCATCTGACACCTTAACCATCAGGTCACGCTCCAACTTTGGGGTTTTTCATTGGCAATACTCAGTAAGGTAGTTCTGTTTCTTCTTTCAGCTGTTAGAAAAGAAAGCTTTAGGAGTGTCTGTGTTTAAAGACTTGTTTCTGATACTGCTTCAGATCAAATGGCAGCATTCTGCATACCTTTGGAAGGTGATCCCTCTTCCTACCGGCAATCTTTTAAAGGTGCACTGAACACAGATGGGAGATCATTGTGTCCTTTCGTTCCACAGTAACACTCCAGTTAGAAGTTGATACTGCATACAGTTTAAAAGTGATATTCAAGGTTTCTTTGTGCTGGAAATTGCTCTGAATGGATATTCTCAAACCATCACAAGTTACAGACTACCAATAAGACTGCTCAGAAAAGTAGATCTGCAGACAATGTGTATGAGATAGAAATATCTTAAAAGAGAAAAGGGCAACCTTGTTAAAAAAATAATTGCTTCTCAAAGCAGCTTCCTCAGGTGATCATACGCATGTTCAGATTAAATGTAAATGAAAGTTTTCAGAATTAAAGACTTCTTGGTAACATGCACATCACAACTTTCTCATTTTCACTTTCCCATTAGCTACAGATGTGGAGCAGATGAGTTCCTCTTCTCCTGTCCTTCCTATGAACTCCGTGGGCAGTAAGTACCCCTTTTCTTGCCAAGTGTGATGAGGTGGAATTTCTCATTCTTAGATAATCCAAAGATATGAATTCATACTTCATGGTAGAGACTTTGAGAAGTTTTAGAGCTCATGCTTACTTGCGGAGGTGAGGATTCCCCCCATATGACAGTTGATGAGGTCTCTCACAAAAGTAGCGTAGACCAGGTCTGTACGTCACTATTTACACCAGCAGAATGTAGGTTGCATAAGATCTTTTTCCATCAGAGATACATCGGTGAAAGATACCTGTATGTTACAGTGATAAATACCTGAGGTGCTGGTAAACTGTGTTGACATAAAAATATCTATTTTAACTGTATCAGTATTATACTTGGAAATCTATAGCGTGGGATTTCTCATGAAACAAACCAGTTGGCAAAATCCTCTTCAATTTCACTGTAATTCTGGGCCTGTAATTTTTTGAGACTTTGAAAATCGGAGCTGCTGGACACCTAAAAATAACATGAATTCCGAATTCTTTCTTAATACTCCATCTAGTGGTATTTGCTGTGTCCAAGGACCAAATGCGTTTTGTCAATTATAATCCACTAGATGGCAACAAGTCTTTGTCAGACTTGCAGAAGTTGCATAAATACAAAACAATTGTGCTCACAACAAAGGGATGACCTCTGTGCAAATTTCTCATTTAAAGCAACTTTTCACGTCACTTTTTGGGAAGTCTCTGGACTTTTCAAATGTGGCAAACTATTAACTGACAGTGCATATTAAAAGTAATGCTCATATGCTTTAGCAGTTCAGAACTGCTAAAAGCCCTCCAGAGTCAGGACTCTGTCCTCTCTACATATGTCATCGTGTTGATGGACTTAATTTTATTGGAGAACTTTGAAGCTTTGGCAAACTGTGGCTCTTCTACAATGAGAAATATGGTTCCTCTTTAAAATTAGAATAGTTTTGCGGAATGAATGTATAATAGGCTCAGAGTTGTAAATGTGTGTAGTTATTTATGTGTTGATTAATAAAGCACACTTTTGGAGGCATCTAGCTAGGTTTTCATGTAGTTGATCACTTTTATATGGAAGCAGATAATTTCACATGCGTATGTAGAATAGTTTAAGTTGTTTAGACACATGTATAGTTCGTGAAGACATACCGGCTAATATTCTGTTGAAATTTCGTAGCCTGGCATAGCTCAGACTTACTGCATTCAGGCCTCTCATGCATTAAAAGGTACTAAACCAAAATTTTCCACAGTATTCTCACATCATACTGTACCGGCCAAATACTAAAAGCAAGACTGTCTAACGTGAACGGAATGACCCTTTCTTTTTCACGTAAATAATTGTATATTATTGCTAGTCTGAATTTGTCTAGCCGCATCTTTCATGTCTGTTATCTTTTTCTAAACTGAAAAATGCTTGTCAAATTTCTGTTCCCTATGAAGATATTTATATAAACTTTTGATAAACTAAATAAACTGAGCTCCTTGAGTTCTTTTGATGTCTTCCTTTCTTTTGATGAACCCCTCAGTGCTGGTGGGCAGGCCGAGCTGCAGCAGCCGGGGTGTGGGCACGCTGGGGGGGCTGCCAGGGTCCCGCTGGCTGGTCGCAGGGCTGGGGGACAGCGGGGCAGCAACGTCCTTGAAGTGCTGCAGCAAGCTCAGCCCTCATTGAGCCGCTGGGTGTCGATAGATGAGCCCTGGCAATTCCTGCTGGGACCCTTCCCAGGCCTCTCCAGCCCCAGCTGTCCAACTCCTGCAGTGGCAGCACTGAACGTGCCGCTGCTCAGCATCATCCTGATGCGTTGGTTTGGCTAACGTCCGGCGCAGGCGGCTCTGCGGGGTGGCGATCTCTGGTAGGGAGGGAACAGTTGGTGCCAGAAACATCTAAAACTTCCCAAGCATGGATTTTGAAAAATTCTGAACGTGTCTTCTAACCTGTCTTCCCCTAGAAAGTTTTTTCCCTTGCTGTCTCATTATCAAGCGTGATAAAAGCAAAAAAAAAAAAAACCTTGAGGATTTTCACAACAGAGTAGAAAACTGAGTTCTGAGGCTTATTTGTGCATCCAGAGCATTTGAGATGTGTGGAGTGTCTGCTTAAGCCTTCTGCTTGTCATGCATTAGCGAACAGGGGGGTGGCCCTTTTACTGTAGTTTTCCCTGTTTGTCTGAAATGTGTTTTTCAGGGTAATCACAGTTTTCTTGCAGTAAAGATGAACACCTCTCTCAGGGCTTTCATACTTTCTTTTTTCCTTTGTATTTTCATACAGGTGTGTCTGGGGAAAACCAGTAGGCTGAAATGTCTGTTTAAAATAATACACAAGTGCTTTCTTGCACATCATGTAAGATGCCACTGGAAAAAAATCCAAATTGTGCACATGTACTTTTGAATGAGTTTTCCAAACAGGTTGAAAATTTGAAATTTCAAAGGCAAAATGTCAAACTGCATCAAAAATGAGTCATTTGTCTAGATTTCATAACATTTAAACAATTTGCCGGGCATGCTCTCAGGTTGTTCACTTTTCTATTACTGTAGTAAATTCTCTGTATCACACTACCATGCGTACCAAGGGTTTGGTGGAAATGCTGACTATGGGCGACTGCAGCGACTGAACAGAGCCCTTCACTGCCACACTGGGGGAGAGGGGAGATTTAAATCCCCAGTTCTGCAAAGAGTTCAGCCTGTTTAGTTTGTAACTCTGGTGAACTCAGTGAAGCTGTTCCTGTAAAAAAACTGAATACGTTTAAGTCTTAGCAGAGCAAGCAAACAGGGATTTATTTTGAATACTCACCTAATTGGAGTGTAAAAGTCATTAGTAAGTTGTTCTGACTTGAACTGCACAGTAAGCTTAGGGAGAGGGGTACGGTGTGATATCAGCACAGCATGTCTGAACAGGCTGCTTTAAAATAATCCCATAAGCAACTGGAGGAGGAAATAAGGCATAAGGAAAGTGCTTTGGCCAATGGCACAGTGAGCGGACTATGATACCTCTGGTGGGCAGAACAGCATCCCCTTTCCCTTCGGGCATGCCGTGCCCTCTCCTCGCCGGGCAGGGGCGTGCATCGCAGGGGCCTCTCGCCTTCACTGTGTGGTGATCTCCACACCCGCTGCATCGTGCTGTCCAGAGACAGTCATGTAAATCATAACAAAAAAAAAAAAAAATTTGGAGTGCAGCTCAAGAGGTTGCTCTTTCCTGCCACTGCCGCTAGACAGTGCCCTCCTGCACAAAGCTTTTCTGACCTGAATCTGTTCTGCTGTAATTGAACCTTTTCCCTGCCCACCACTGCAACAAGGAATGCTCTCTGCAGCAGCATCTTAGATCATGGAAGGTTTTCTGCCATTTCTCTGCCTGTCAATCTGAAGTCACACAACTTCACCCCTTTGTCGTCTCTCACTGATCGCTTTATAGGACCCAGTGTTGTTCCATGGCTTGTCTCACGCAGGAGGAAACTTCATTTCCAAGAACTAGGTGAAGCATATGTAGGTTTAAACTTCACTGATAGTGAAAGAACCATAAAGAGTAAGGTGTGACCTTAATTGGGTTAGTTACTCAGCTGTCCCGTGTCCCTCTAAAAATCCCCCTGCGGTTCTTATGAGCGCTAAAAGCATGATGGAACTCTTACTTAACCTGGGTTAAGTAAGGTCACCGCATGGTATCCAACTTCTAAGGTCTCTAGGAAAAAAATTGAAATAGGTTATAATATTTAAAACAGTAGTAGCCCAGTCGGGCTCAGTGCCTTCCAGAATGCTTGGCTGGCTGGAGCTAACAGCCGTCCCTGGACTCGACTCCCCTGCGGAGCTCCCTGCTGCTCCTGAGTAACTGCCCTGGCTCTGTCTGCCCTGCAGCCTCCCTTCGGCTGACGCAGCAGCTCCGACGCCTGCCCTGGGAGATCCTGAGCCCTGAAGGGGAGGAGGGACGCGGGGTGGGACAGGGAAGGGTTTCTAGGGAGAAGGACCCAACAGGGGAGGAGGGACCAAGGACCACATCACACTGCAGAGTCCGGCGTGGTGTAAAGTCCTTGGGAGTATCTGTGATGAAAGCAAGGTGGCTTGGGAACAGGGACTTTGGGAATCTGAGGGGAGAATGGCAGAAAAAATAGGTTACTGTTTTTACCCATCATCCTCTTGAAATGCGACCCCTTCCCAGGCTGGGAAGGTTCTTGTTCAGCACTAACGGGATGGCTTCGCTGTGTTACAGTGAGTGCTGTCCATGGAGGTGGCTCTACTGCTTTCGCTTACGTGCTATAAAACAAAGAGTGAGCTTGGTGGGTGGCTGCAACACAACGAGCGAAGCGTGGCTGCGGCTGACACCTGATGAACATCTGTCAGTACAGAAGTGCGTTCTCTCTTTGCATTTCTTCTGGTGTTTTTCTGATACAGATAGGCCTGTCTTGGCTTTAATTTCAGGAAGGAGAGCTGCTACAGTAGCAGCTCACTGTCATCTTTCAGCTTCTAAAGGTGAAGGTTGAGAGTACTGGGATGGAGATCACCTGGCTGCAGGTGCAATAATCTCTGCCAGGAGTTTGGTTTGTAGGTATGGAGAAACTGTTCTGGTGTGTCACCTTTGCAGATCCCTTTTGCTGTGTGGTAGAGGCTGTTTTTCAGGGTTAGGAAGAGGAAAGGTGTCAAAAAAAACTAGTGAGAGCCAACACCACAGCTTTACAGCACAGATGAAAGTTTAACTTGAATTCTGTACTTGGAGCATTGATATAAATCCATCTAACAGAAAAACCACTTACTAAATCATTCCTCACTTGTAGTTTGCTAGTTGTCCTGTGTACATTGGGTCTTTTTTTTTGAGAAAGTTTGTTGGGTTTTTTTTAACATATGAAGTTACGCATAATGTTCAGATTTGTAGTGTAAATGAGAAAAAACTGAGGTTACCGAGTTTGCTTTGCACAAGTAAAATTTTCTTTAAAAAACACTTCAGAGCAAAAATATACCTGGTGCAAGATACTATTTTTAATGAGCTTCAGTAAGCAGTACAGCCTTGTACAGAAATACACCTGACACTTGATCAGGTTTCCATGTTTAAATAGAAGGCTTTTTGTGTTCTTTATAAAGTGTTCAACATGGAGGCACCTCTCTTGAAGCTGATAAATGACAGGGAGTAGCAGCTCAGTCTGCGTGGAGGATGGATCATGATTTTCTTGTATTTAGAAGAACACAACCTCAGCAGACAAAGAGGCTCCGTAGACTCCTGAGGGTCCAGTGTGCTGCACGAGTGTCTGGGGGCTGGAGGGCAGGATCTCCCTTGCACTGCTGCAGAAACCCTGAGAATATAGACTTTAAGAGGAGCTCGTTCTCACCAAACACGGTGCCTGGAATACTTCATACAGTTAGTATGCCTTGAAATAAGCTGTGTTTGTGCCCTGCTATAATGTCTGGTTGTCTACAAGGAATACTTATTTTATCCAGAATTTACTGCTCTGTAAGATGATAATGCTCACAGCGGCTGTCAGGTGGCAAAGAGCACCCATGCTCATGAAGGAGCTGGATGACGTGTCCCGAACTTCTCCGGTGAGATAATGGCAGAGCCGTAGACCTGTCTTACACAGGTATTGGTAGGCAGAAGGTGAACGCAGCGGTTCTTCAGCAAAAAGTGCAAGTCCCTTTTCTTGCCGGAACGACGGCGCGAGCTGTGTGACTGCGCAGGCTCTTAGCTAGCTGGTCCGCAGTTTGCATTCATTGATCAGTGAGTTGATAGAAACGAAAACCCACCGACAGCAATGAATGTTGATTGCAGCCATTAGATGCTAAAGATGCAGCGCTGCCCCTTCAGAGCGCTCTGCCATTACTCCGCCGTTTTCACATGGACCAGTCAGGATTGCAGTCTTGACTTCAGGACGTACAACTATGTCAGGGCTTCTTGAAATCTTGGCGACTTCTGCAAAGTACACTTTCACAGAGAGAGTAGTAGAAAAACATTCCTCAACTTAGAAACTACATTTAAAAATATGATGTAAATCACCTTTTTTGGTAAAGGTGATTTGTTTTGCTTGGTTACTCCACTTATACTACAGATTCTTGTGGTCAGGAATATCTGTTTCATAGTTTATATGGTTCTTGACTCAGTGTACCCAAAGGGCTTGAAAATGGTGCATTCACTGAACCTTCCCTATCCTTGCATTTAAATTATTTTCCAAAAATTCTCAAGAAGCACATTGTGCTCTAGCTCAGTGAGGGCTGGCCCTCATCCCAGGAGTATTCCCATTATACCAGTGTGAGAGACATCCTGCTTAAAAGCCTTTATCGTGTTCTCATTGAGTCTGCTGCTCGGCTATCAAAAGAACTACAACGCCATCATGTTTACTGAGGCATCCACTGCTGTTAACAAGTGGTTTATCGCTTTGAGCAACTGTTTCGGATGGTGAACTTCTGGGTGGTTCAAGATTTTTAGACCACCTTTATGGTGGGCAGCCCCTGATGGTGTAACTGGCAGCTGAACCACCTTCTACTGGCGTGTTTTGCCAGAGGCCTGTTTTGGTATTTGAATGCCACGAGTTCCCACGGTACAAGCATATAAAGGTGCAAAGTGTGCTTGAAGGGAACTGCCGCAACTCTCACGAGCCTGTGCTTTCTCTTGGTCCTGAGACAGGTATCTGTTTTATTAAGTGCTGCCCATCCGTGACCGTATACAGAAGTAAAATTATACATGTTGCAAGATCTCTTCCAGAGCAGCCCAAGACAACAATCCCTGGCACGTACTTTCAGTCTTTTCTTCTTGTATGAGTTCTGCAGTCCCTGTGGGGGTAGACACCTCCCAGCACCCTTGTGAAGGCAGCGCTGCGAGAGCCGGCAGGGCGCAGTCCTACATCCCATCACCCAGACGGGACAGAAAGGGCGCCATGTGGATGCTGCTGAGGTGCCTGAGCCTTTGGCTTTCTGTTCCTTTGAAAGGAAGGAGGTTCTCTTGCTTGCCTGGTCGTAAAGCGACAGTGTGAGTTGCAGGAGCAGCTGGACCTTGCTGGGAGGGATCCGGTCCTCGGCCAGCGTTCCCGGTGAGCAGCTGCTGAAATTGAGCGCAGGTTCCTGTGAGCACATGAACTGACATTCCAAAGCTTTTTCCAGCGAAGCTCAAGTTGCCAGCCCAAATGGAAAGGAGGTTTCCCTCCTCATCTGGCCTGTATTCTGCTATTTTGAACATATACCGTGCTCAGATTTGTTTCCAAGTATACCATATGGTGAGGATATGTTACTGCTTTTGTGCTGCCCATACAAAACTGTCCATTACTCTCAGATACCGTGTTTTGCAGAAATTCTGCTCTGGTATAAAGTTTTAATTTTTTTTTTTTTAAGAGAAAAAACTAACATTTCTTATACACCAATTCATTTTTGGAGAAAGTAGAAGAACTGGAAAAACTCAACCTCTGTAGCTCTTAATATAATCTGTAAATCATGACCTGTTAATGGCAACCATATGTGAAAAACTATGAAGGTTCAAGCTTTCCATTTAACAGAGGGTTTGTGATAAACCTCAAGGTACAGTCAACGGTCGATGGTTTTTTCTAGTTCTCAAACTCACCGACAGCGTTGAATGTTCACTGAAGCTATCCAAAGATGGCTGTATACATGCACTGTACATATTTTCCATGCATATGTTTTCCATAGACTAGCAGTGGAAATACTGCTGAGGACTGCACATTCTTTATTGTAAAGTCTTAAACTGCAAGTATTTTAATTACGAAATGGAACCATGAGGACTAATGAATTGCAGAAGTGTAACACTACAGTTATGGATGCTAAGTCGACTTAGTGTTTCTTAAAACAGCTTTGAATGTGTCTGAATTGCAGTTGTGAAAAAGCCTTTCGTCCAGTGGATATGCATATTCTAAACAGCTACGCTAAGGGCGTTCATAATGTTTCAGAGTTCTTCACTTAAAAAAAAAAAATAAAAAAGCAGGGGGAGGACACACAGCCGTAAACGAGGGACAGTGAGAGCAGGGGGCATCCACTTCTTACTGGAGTACATAAAGCCTGTTTGTATTCCTACAGCTCCTATCCCCTCTCTTCTTGCTCCTGGGTTCCTGAAGGCTTTACCTGCGCGCTGCTGTAAGGCACGCAGATTCTCAGCAACTGCCTGGTTGGGCTAAGGCGACCCTTCAATGGCAGGAGCATCTCACTGGGCAGAGCGGCTGCAGAGTGGGATGGGGACTGCTCACGAGGCTGCTTCAGTCGCTCGATTCCAACTGCATTAACCTGACCCTCGAATGTTTCGCGTATTGGCTGTGGTTGGGATGATGCTCCCAACCTGTCTGTGAGTAGTCAGGCAGCACAAAAATGTGCTTCACCCAATGGTTTCTGCCCTCTGTTGCCTCTGGTCGCGACACGTCTGATATTTGGGGCTGCCGAGATGCTGCGTCACAAGAAACCTGCGGGTAAACCTTCCAGTGTTGTCTGTGCCAGCTGAAAGCACAGAAGGGCATCACTGAACCCCCGGGGAGCCCGTGCGGCACGGGCAGGTTGGCAGAGGTGTTCGGTGCTGGGCTGCTGCTCA
Source organism: Himantopus leucocephalus (assembly GCA_003993805.1). Taxonomy (NCBI): domain Eukaryota; kingdom Metazoa; phylum Chordata; class Aves; order Charadriiformes; family Recurvirostridae; genus Himantopus; species Himantopus leucocephalus. Next base: position 11,521,417 of record RSEF01000017.1, read on the forward strand.
GAGCGGGATTCTCCCTCCCCTGTAGGAGGTGGAGCAGCCGGCGCTCCGGGGTGTGGGGGAAGCCCTTCTGAGCCTCACATCACTGTTAATATGATCTAGAACATTATTGGAGCAGTTTAGCTGCAAGTTGAACAGAATATGTAAATGTCTGCCTAAGAATGCACTGGTTAGCATAAATGAATTGCATCATCTTTCCTCTGAAAAGTGGAAAAAGGGATTTATTCTCTTTAAATCTCTATATTGCATCTGCCTAATTCTCTTCACTTTTTCCACCTGGCTTGCATAGTTTGAGAGAGAGGAACTATTTTCAGCTTGCTTGTTAAAAATGAAATCTGCTGCTGTATCTGAAACAACTTTGCTGTGAGTGAAGCGGAACCTACAGAGTTAGTGGGAATAATCTATCACTTCAAAATTCTGGAGACTTGCTTGCTTTTAATTCAGAGTATTTCCTCTTGTCACAGGGACTTTTTAAGTGTGTTTCTGAACATCCTGAGCTGATACATAACAGTATGCTGTAACTTAACAGTAAGTGTATTGTCTAATAAAGTACTTGAAACAATCTACTATATTGACTGAGCTGTTTGAGAGATGAGCTCCCAGAATACAGCTTGTAGTCTGCCCCTAAACGGAATGGTTTTAGTGGCATCATTAAACATTAACTGATACTGAAAATCAAAAGAATTCTCTGAAAATTAGTCTCACCTTTTTCTTGCCATCTTTTTGGAGTCGGAGCTGGTGGAAAGAACAAAGGAAATTTGAATTAGTAACAAGCAATGCTCAGCCTCGAGTGTTAAGCCTCATGAGTGTCCCTGTCTGAAGGGGGACTGCATGTGGTAGGTATAACACAAATCAAGGAAACTAAATTTAAGTCAAGCATGAAATTTCAGTTTTAACAAACCAAAACATTGTGTTTATATTTAAACTACAGTGAGAGAGGCTTTTTCCTCAGTTCGCTACTTCCTCCTCCTTTGTACCTCTGCTGACCCGACTTGGCAACTTTCATCTTCTCATTTCATGTTTTGAGAGCTTGAATTTCTTCTGAATGTTAAAAACAAACTCTACATGTTAATTATATATGCCGGCTGCACACTCCTCTCTTGCAAAGTTCAAAGCTCTCCACCAGCTAGATTTTTGGGCAGATTCCAAGATGATAAAATAATTCTCTGGAAGCTGTAGCTGGGCAGTATGTACAAGGCTCGGGATAGCCAAAGATGAAATCTTTACAACCGTTCTGTTGTTGGAAGTTTTACCTTCAGAACTACATACAAAATCCATGTTCTCTTTTCACTCTCCAAGTCCTTTTTCTTTTCTGGGGGTGGTGTGTGTATATGCATACACGCCTATCTACAGATCTATGTACCCTAGGGAAACCTGGAGAGGATTACCCCGTTACAGTGAGAGCCGTCCGAAAGCTCCATCACGGAGACGGGATTTCTCTTCCACACAGCCCTAGCACTTTCTCTTCTTATTGTTGCTCAAGTGATTGCCTGTGTCTTATAGCAAAACAGGTCGTGTCATTTTTTATCTATTTTCTTCCCTGTTTTGCTTCCCTACTGAAGTGTCTTTATGCTTAATGGAAGCCTCAGTGGTGGGGAGCAAAGCGCAGTGATAGCTGTGAGCTGGGGAGCAGAGGGCGGTTAGAAAAGCCCGTACCCGCTGGCTCTTGCCTGAGCCCACTCTGCAGGAACTCCTGTGCAATTTTTTGGCATTAGCTTGGCAGAACGGGTAAGATGCTGTTATGGTTGTATTCTGCAGCCTGCTTAGTTTGGTCTGACACACCTCAAAAAAGTTATTTTCTGCACTGAATCGTCAACATCCCTTCCTCTCAGACTACTTTTGCTTAGGAAGCACTGAAACCAGCCCATAGTTGACAGCTGCCACCTCTATTGTTACTGCTTAATTATTATTTTCCATCGTGGAAAAAAGCATTAAGTGGACCAAACACCTTCCCTAGATGCTAAAGGCAGTCCGCCATGGGACGGGGGTCTCTGAAAGCCTGACACTGTTAGCTCTCTACGTGGAACGCCTTATAAACTGGAATCCCTGGGAGGTTCATCAGTCTAATGACGTGACTCAGGGAGGTAGTGGATTGCTCAAGTAGGACTTTACAATGAAAATAATGTAGATTCAGAGCACGTGGGGTTTTCTTCCAACTTACAGTGGGGAAATGGATTTCTGCATGAAGAAAATGGTTTCCTCGCAATATGCATACAAACCCTGAAACAGAGAGGTTAACCCCAAAGTCTGAAGGATGGGGACAGGATTTAGTTAATTCTGTGGATGTTTCTGGTACTCCCTGTATTTATGGTGCCTGAACAATTCTTACACCCCAATTCAATCATTCTATTAGTCCCTCACAATAAAACTTTTATTTATAGCAGGGCAGGAATCCTAACGGCACTGCCTAAAGTGTCACAAAATGAATTTAACATACATCTGGGAGAAAAACAGCTATCCTTCCCCTGCCCCCCCATACTAGAGCTGCGCCTCTCAGGAGGGAGGAGTGTGACCCCAGCCGATGGAAATTGGGGCTGAGGCTGTGTCAGTGCCTGCCTTCGAGCATCCGTGGAAATGCCACGTGCAAGCTTTGTCCTGTAACAAGCTTTAATTGTACTATAAAAATGTGTTTTCTTTGTAGACGTAAATGACTTCAGCAGCGTAAGCATGCAGGTACACCTTCATGAGACAACGGGGAGACGAGAGGATGTAATCACTGGCAATATTTTTAGTTCTTGCTGTTGTTTCATTGAAATTTGGGTGAGTGTTTAAGTAGCAATGTCATGGCCAAATGCTTCAGATCCAGCAGTCTTCTACAATTAGCACTGGTGATTTGTTATTTTTTTTTAACTGTCCAAAAGCTCCTTGGGCTACTACTTGACAAGTCCTGGGACGACATGAAATCAGGGGACAAAGGTACCAGTCTGTTCCATTTGCCCTTTTAGAGTGCAGCGCTGTGATGGTGACCCTAAAGTAAATATGTGCAGAGCTCTTCTGGGACCTGAGAGAAATGCAGTTAATACCAGTTTCCAGCCATTTATGGAGGACTTCTCGAGTTATTCTGATCTCATTTTGAGTTGACAGGCTTGCTTGTGGATGCAACATACCCTACACTTTTGTAAGGTGTTTGACTTAATACTGTATGACGACTTAAACTGGTATGATACAAATTTGCTGTGGCAAATGTTAAAAGGATTAAAAAATGACAAACGGGTAGGTCTCAGTGCAGTTCCCAGTGGGAACTTGGTGAACTCGGTGCAGTGACTGTTTGCCATGTCCTAGAACACCGCTGCTCCTGGCCTGGGAGAAACATGGTATCAGATGTTAGCAGGTTTGGGGTTTTTTAGACAGAAAAGCAAAATCTGGATCTCTAGATAAATCAAGCATAAATGAATACTTCAGTATAGTCAAATGCAAAGTTACACATTTGGGAACAAGGAATATATATAGACCATGTGTGACCAGAAAGGACTCCACTGTACACAGTGGTACTTGCTATGGTAGATAATTAACTGCATGTGTGTGCACAATCTGACTTCTACTCCTGTGCAAACAATGAAATACTGAATCGGGACAGAGACTGTTGCATCTGCAGTTAGTTCTGCTGCAACTGCTGAAATGATACTTCGTCCAGTCTGGTACAGGCTGCCCTAACGAGCTCACTGAGCTGAACAGGCCTCTGAAAAGATGAGTGGAGAGCAATTAAATAATCGGAAAGACTGTCGCCAGTAAAATAAACTTCTCTGAAGTAAACCAGTGAAGCTGAGGGAGTTTTGTCCTGTTAGTATCTTTACCTGCACAAACGAGCCAGTCAGAGCACAGCAACACTCCCTCCGGCGTGGTAACGGGTCTGGTTTTGCAGGGGGAAAGTTGGGTGTTAGCAGGGAAAAACGGTTTGACTTCATCTTCAGAAACTTCATGTGTGAACTTCTGTTTCAAGAGCATATGGAAGAGTGGAAAGCTTTTTTTGAACTACAGGGAGGTGATTTTGCAACAAAACAGATTATTTTATATTATATACTCCTTGTCCCTGGAAAATATTGGACTAAGTCTCAGCAAGTGATTTTAGCAGAAGACTAAAGCTATTTTGGTTTTAATTCTTTTTTCCAAACATGATAATATTTTAAAATAAGGAATTTATGAATGAGCTAGTCTGGATGTTCTTGCAATCTGACATCCCAGGTTGAGTAATCAGATGCCCTCTCATTTTTTAAGCCCTTCACTGAACTCTTTCCAAACCACTGAAATAGTGAAATAGTTGCATTTCTTAGACAAAACTTGTTTTACCTTTCTAGAACAAACACACAAGCTCTCAGAACCAAACCCTCCATCTCCTGTTACCTGCTAAAGGAAGTATTTGTCAAATTTGCTTGTAGTGAGGAGGGCGGCTGGGGCTGGAAGACGTTACCATGGCCTGGAGCTTCCTTGCTGACCTACTTTTACACAGGACTGATCGTACCGGATTAGACTCCAGCTTGCTATCCTGTCTCCAAAGTTGTTTTTGTGTAAGGTGAAGGGATCAGACGCAGCGTGTTGCAAGACCTGCCTGCCTCTTCACCAGACTTTCCAAAGGACTAAGTACAATTTCACCCAGGCAAACTGGGGAGGAAATAAGGAGCTTCTTCAGGACCATACACAGCTTTCCAGCGCCCCGAGGGTGGTGTCAGGGATGTTTTTCTGAGTAGACCCATCAGGGATCATGTTTGGAGCAAGCTGCATTTATAAGCTATTTGTACCTGCAGCGTACGGGGAACAAAAATTATCTCAGCTCAGGATGTCTTATTAAATAGTCAATCTTCATCTCATTGCACATAACTTCAGAAATCGTCCTCGTTGGGGGAAAAAAAAACCCCACTACCTTGATGTTTGGGACCACTACTGAATTGTAGCAGCTGGCTGCAATAAATAAAGCAATTCTGACTCTGAAATAAAATCAAAACAGCGGCTAATGGATGTTTAGAAAAGGATACAAGGAGGAGGAACTTCCTTATTCCCTACTAATCATCTCCCGTCTCCCAGACATTTTTCAACACACACGGAGAGACTTCTGGAGACGGGCTTCTGTGCATTGAGGAGCCATGAACGCATTCTTCTCATGAATTTGCACAGCTTCCCTGTGAATGTTTATCCCCCATCTTTTAAGATAACATTTGTTGCCATGAAGATTACTGTCTGTATTGGATTCATCATAGAGAGGAATCTGAGGTGTCCTCCTGATGAATTCCTGCAGTTGTACTATGCCCTGACACATCTAATGCTGGGTAAGCAGCTTCTGTAGATATAAATAACACTGTCTCTTTTGGTCTATCACACATGCTCATCATTCTTCATCACTGAAATACTGCATTGCTCTGGACCTAGGAGGCTTTATATTCATTACGGTGGTGAATTTAGGATAAGTACTTCTTCAGAAGATCCTCCTATGCTGACTGCTCGTCTTGGCTGGCAACTCTGTGTAGATCAAACAGATTTCCCATTATTTGTGAATTCAGGCATAGCTCCGTGCCTCGGTTTCGGGAAGGAGAGAGACGATCCTAACTACAGATGATTCTGTTACTGAGATTGTTTTCTGCCTTTTAGCATTTTAGAAATTATTGGCACACTCACCAGTATGACAGTCGTCTTTGCAAAAATTAGTTCTTCTGTTGCAGAGAACTGCCTTTTTGCTCCGAGACTGGAACTAGTTGGACTTGGCCAGGCTTTGTCAGCGTAGGGAGGGCAGAAAACGCCTTCTGTTCTTATGCTAGTCTCAACAGTCACACTGAGATTCCCTTGTTATTGTTTCTGAGCTGTGTAATGTAGCTGGAGATGACAATGTTAAAGAGAATCCTGTTTTCTGGAATTAAGGTCTCCTTTGTTTTTGATGAGCCAGTGCATGCTGCAAAGCCTGCGTTGTGTGGGCTCATCCCGAACGTGATGCCTGCCCTGGTAGGTGTGTTTTACAAGGAATCATTTTAGTTTTTCAGGCCGAGATACTGAAGAAATGCCCAGAACCTGCATGTGCAGTTGACAAACATGGGAAAATATCTTGCAAAGTAAGCAGGAGAGAAACTGGAGGTATTTGGTTTGTTTATGTGGCTTGATCTCTAAAGACTACACTAGAACATGACCCCTGCTGCCAAAGGGGAGGTCCGTTCCCGAGCAGGACATTCACAGGTGGCTTCCTGTGGCTCCAGACCCCCATTTTAACTGCTGCCACATGCCCCTGTGCACACACTGATCATCCGGAACAATATAAAAATACAGATTTTTTTCATATGTTAATTGGGACTTTAATGTTTGACTCACTGTTTGGCATATTAGCAATTCTAGCTGGATAAAGCTTAAGTTATCTGCTTGGGAAGCAGTATGGATGGAGAGGGATCAAATGAAGGATTTGCTTTTCATAATCGTAATGTCTCCTCCCAGTTCATTGATAACTGCCCCTTTGAAGATAATTAGTTTCTGGTTTTCAGCTTTATAAACCAACAATTCTCATCTGGGAGACCTCACGATTTAGAGTTCTTCTCAAAAGAAACACCTGTAAAATCTCACTGTTTGGTTCTGTTTCGGCAGCATGGCACCTCCGGTCAATCTTACGCTGCCATCTTGTGAGACCCCATTTCACAATACACTTAGTACAATAAAGATTTTACTTCCAATAACTGAAGCAAAGCCAATGCCGTGACAACGACACTGTAATGAGCAGGTGAAGATCCATCCTATCAGCTTCCCCATCCTCCTTCTCCCAGCTGTTGTGGTTTCTTCTCACTTGCCAACATCTGGCTGAGCTGGAAACCCGTTATTCCTTCAGTGTGAGGTACGTCTTCCTCCTGAGCTGAACGGGTGCTGCACACACAAACGGCGCCCTGATCTCAACTTTTGCAAGATGCTGATGTGCCATTGCCCGGGTTTGGTTACTCCCATCTACTCACAGCCGGTACCGGGAGGCTCAATGTACAGCGCTCCCGGCGCTCGGGGACATACGTTACTGCATCCTACGTGCGGGCTAACCCACACAATGGGCGAATTCCCACTACATTTCGTTGCTGTTTGTTCAGATTTTCACAGCGAATTCCTTTAGCCTTGTTTACAAATGATCTAAACTACAGCGTGCGCATACCGCGTGGACTTTAGAGAACTTCAGCCCTATTTCTGTGATACTTTTCTGTGCGCTGCTTGTGGCAGCCAGAGAGCAGCATCATCTCTGTAACTATTCTTCAGGTGTTAAAATTTAAAATAGAAGTATCTTCAAAGACTCTTGCAGAACAACTAAGTATGATTTGGGGGGGGGCAGGCATTCTCTTGTATCTGATTACCAGGCAAATATTCCGCTGGAAGAAAGACTTCCTCTCCCTCTCTTATATATTTAAGTTCTTTGCTTTTGTGTGCTTTTAAATATTGGATGGATGTGGATATGACCCCCAGGTGTGCAGGACTCAGCCATTCTTTTCTGAATTATACATTTAGCCTATTTAAATGCAGCCATCATGTGAAACAAAAAGGAGAAAATCTACTTATGTTCATTTAGAAGAATGATCTTTGGATAACGTCACCCAAATATTGCTGGGTTTTTATCTTGCCTATAAAATAAATTGGTCCCAGTGTGCTGCGAGATGCACATAAAAGTTTGAATATGAAAGTAGCATAAAATTCAGATGACTTGGTAGAACTGGCTTTAGAATTTTGAAATCATTGGAACAGATTTACTAAGTACAATTTATGAGGGAGTAACGTACTGGAGATTTTCATCTGCGAATCTCAATCTATTGGCACCTTCTGCGCCCTTTCTCCTGCTGTTGGATGGTATTACCTACCTTTTCTCCTGGGGTGTGATGAGAGCACAACTGTTCTAGATGTGGTTTGTACCACAGCTTTCAGCACAATAAGCCACAGAGACTAATGATGATGATGATAATTCTAAAATTTGGCTGGTGTACTGTTCTTTGAATTGTGGATTCT
>RSEF01000017.1:11535364-11583495 GCA_003993805.1 Himantopus leucocephalus
AGCGTCCCGTCGCCAGCGTCCCGTCGCCGTAGGCTGGGTAGCGCAGACCCGGCGAGGAGGGCTCTGGTCCCCTGCCCCATAGCGACCACCACGGCAGCGCCTGCGTTCCCAGTCCCGTGGGAACCGGGAGTCCCAGTCCGGGTTCCCAGCGGGCTGCGGCCATCGGCTGTGCCACGGAGCGCTCTGCGGTGCGTGGGCACGGGACGGCGCGTGGGCAGCGCGGTGCCGTCCCTCGTCCACGCTGGTGCGTGCGGTGCCTCTCGCCCGGTGACCCGTCCTGTCCCCAGCTTGCGTTTCGGTGACGGCCAAGACTCAAAGCGGGCTTTGCGCCAGCAGTTGCTACCAGTTGGAGGACATCATTTTCCCAGTAGACGTTCCCGGTTTCCCCAGGGGCGAGCGCCGAGCCCCTGTCCCGGCAGACGCTGCTCCGGCGGCGCCGCTGGGACCCCACCGCCAAGCGGGGCCCTCTCCCCCNAGCGGGGCCCCCCCCCCCCCCCCCACCCGGGACCGGCGCTCGGCGGGGACCCCGGGGGGAGGCGGCCCCTGCCCGGCCCCCGGCGGCGCGGGGCGGCCCGGGGGCGGCGCTGCCGTCCCGCTCGTTAGCATAGGGCCGGCCCGCGGTCGGCGGCGATGGCCGAGCCGGGCTGGTGGCCCGCCCGCGCCGCTGGCCCGCGCCCCGCCGCCATGAGGCGGCCTTAGGAGCGCGGCGCCGGGGGGATGAAGCGGGACTCGACCTGCATGGAAGGTGAGCGGCCACCGGCGCCTCTGGGCGGCCGCCGGCGGGGAGCGGCGGGGGGGGGGCGGGCCGGGGCCGCGGGAGTGAAACAGCCGTAAAGGGATTTTCCTTTTCTTTCCTTTTTTTTTCCCACCCCCCCCCTTTCTGAGGCGGCTCCGGGCGGTGCGCAGGGCGGGCGGGTCAGCGTCCGGCCGCCAGCGGGATTATGCCTTTTTTTTTAAAAAAAAAAAAAAAAAGAAGGGTATTAGTTTGGTTTGTGTCTTAATTTGTTTATATTTTAAACTTCCTAAGCCCTTTGACCATCTGGAAGAGCTTTTTTTAGTATCGTTAATTATTGATAGTATCGGGGTCACGTCGGCACTGGATAACGTAGCGCCGTCTCTCCCGGGACTGATACTGGTTCACAGATATTGATATTTTACAGCTTTTTTTTTTTTTTTTTNNNNTTTTTTTTTTTTTTTCTTTTCCACCTACGATGGAAGACAGTGGCAAAGCCCTCCGTCAGAACAAGGACGAAATATTTCAGGAAAGCGCGTTGCGTGTCTGGGTACGGCGTTCCGGAGGGTCCCTGTGTTGAGCCGTGCGTAGGCCCGGCCGCGCAGGCAGGGGCTGCGGGGGGGGATTTTCTTGATTCTGCATCATTCTCCGTCGTTGCACATCTAGACAGCTTAAGTAGGTCCAAGAGAATTATTCTTAGGAAGGCGAGTCAGCTTTTAATCTTGCTGCTTGGGAATGTAGCAATTTTTAAAAAAATAGAGTCTAAACCAGGTTTGAATTCGGAGCGTGTGGCCACGCTGGAGCACGGGCAGGCGACGGCGCAGAAACCTTTATTTTACTTAAATTGGATTAGAGAAAGTTGATGGCTCGGGAGAGCGACTGTTAACTCGGAGTGGATCTGCAGACTGCGATGGTGGGTCGGGCGATGGGGACCCCCGTGCCCCCCCAGCAGCTGCGAGCCGCCCTGGCGGCTAACGGGGGCACATTTTGGCGCAGTGGGCTTTTGTTCCAAACTCTTTTGTGCAACAACTGGCCGGAGTGAAGGATCAGGCCCTGTCGCCCGTCCCCCCTGTGCCGCACAATGGAGCGGGGCGACGATCCCGCAGCGGCCCTCGGCCGGCTGCGGCGGGCGCTGGGTCCGGCGGGACGCGGGTGCTGTGGGGCGCGGGGCTGGGTGCCGGGGCAGAGGGGCTCCCAACCTCTGGGGAGAGGTCCCGTGTCGCAAATGAGTTCTTGATATGCAAATGGTGATCGGTCCCAGCCCGCGGAAGGGAAGGGTGATGGGTTTCATCAGCTGCACGCTCTTGATTTATACCTACACGAAAAAGAGCAACCGATGATTTCTGTTTTTCTTATGAGGGTTTTCTTTTCATTGAACTCTTCTTTGGCAGAAACAAAATCAGTGTGGAATAAGACCCAGAGCTTTAGATTTAATTACTGGAAAGAGAGAGCAAAGCTGAGATGTGCTGGCCATTTCTCTGTCGCAGCATTTCTCCTCTTTTCTTTTCAATACTCGGTTGGTGCTTTTCAGAATGCAGCCGCGCTCTGTGTCTCTGTTAGTAGAACATCTTTTTACAGTACAGAGAATAAGGTTGCAGGCAGCCTCTTTCTTTCCTTTTTTTTTTTTTAAAAAAAAAGGACTTGAGGAGGCTTGTCCATTTAAATTAACCTTTATCCCAGCTGGGCACACAAATGTTTTTGTTTTAGTTCACAGAGGGTTAATTCTATTCAGGCTCTCGCCATGGCCGGCCTGATCCGGGCAGCACAATCTGCTCTTTGAGCCCTGGCCAGGCAGGACACCGGTGCCTTCGCCCGCATCCAGCGTGGGGCTGGGACCCCCATTGCGGGCAGTGATGGGGAGCGGGATGCCCCGGCCCTGGGCTCGGCCGCCGAGCTTGCCGCTGTCCCGGGGAGGCACCACCGAACAGAAAATTTAATCCCTGTGTTCATCGATTATAAGTTGAAGAAAAGCCCCTTAAGCAAACGCGCCTGGTTTTGGGGGTGGGCTCGCCTGGACAATGCAGCGCTCGGCAGGGAGGGGGGAGTCACCCCTGTTCTCTGTGCGGGGTTTAACAAGATGGTTTTCTCGAAACTAAAAATTGACAATGAAAAAAATCGTTGGGAAAGATAAGGGGGAGAAGAAACCTTTAAGACGTTTGTTTGTGTTTGAGGGATCATCAGAGGCAAGAGGCGAGCGAGATTTGGTTAGGGTTTAAGTAACACATGTGTGAGATCTCCCCCTCCCCAAACAGCTGGTATTTAGCAGCTTGAGATTTAAACCCAGCTACAGGGTACTGCGGGGTGCGTGCAGCAGGGTGAGTTAATCAGGAAGCAAATAAACGATACCCAGTTGAAAAGATGTTAAATAAATTAATGAATTGCAGTGCTGAGTGCCATCTGCAATCTTTTTTTTAGCTGTAAAAGATTTTCTTAGCTGTAAATCACGTTCTGTTGTACAAATGGGAAGTTTTGCAAACTGCAGCTTTCTCCGTCCTCCCTCTCGCTTTTTGGCAGGACCGAATCCCAGCGCCGTCTGCTCTGGGGGTTTGGCTGGGGGTTGGTGCCTTCACTTCTGGCCTCGCTCAAGGAAATAAAGTCTTTGTTTCTGCTCCCTTGTAAAGCACCGATGTCAGAAGTCACCCAAGCTGGCTGCGTGGACACTCCGTCTTATTTCCAAGGTTAATCTCTCGCAGGGAGCTGTAGGTGCTGTATGGTTTTAAACTGCATCTGCCGGGGGGGTGCGATCCTTCTCGCAGCCGTGGGGAACCGCCAAGACGAAGCCAGCGTCTGGTCCCCTCCCGGAACGCGGCTGCGCTGCTCTCGGACACCGCAGCTCGGGGTGCGTGTCCGCAGGAGGGATACAGGTGGGAGCAGCGATGGAGCCCTGCTGAGGGCTGGGTGTATGTCCTGATACTTTAATTTACGTGCTGTGTACTTTATATGCTCATTCTTGTGCTTTAGTGTTTTCTGTACGTGTCTTTGCTGTGTGCTTCAGCAGATTTGAAGGCATTTCCCTCTGGAAATTCATAAAAATTTTCTTTTTAAAATTATCAAGACTACTCATTTCACTGAGGGGAAAAGTAAGTCTTTTAAAAAAAATAAGTGTATTGCTTCTACTGTTTGCCTGATAAAACATAGACAAGTAGAGATTTCTTCTCTTTCTCACACCGTCTTCTGTGACTCTTGTGTAACATCATCATATTCTTGGAGAATTTACATTGTATTAAAATGTGGTATGAAACCTACCATGACCTTTGAAAACAATACATCCTTTAATGTGGCTTCGGGGAGGGGTTAGCGAGGGAGTAGCCATAAAAATCTTCAGGGTTCAAGATGAGGTTGAGATTTTTGTGAGTGCTTTTGTCGTAGCAGCAACTGTTTGATTTAGTGGCCCCTGCTACAATGGGTTGTGAGAACAAAGCCAGAATATCCCGTGTATTAGTTCGTAAAATTTAAGACCCATCAGGAAAATTGAGGGGGAGAGGAGGGGGAGCGTCCTCAGCCCTCTCTTTGAAATAAAACGTGTGCAAGGTATTTGAAAAAACTTCGTATCACTTGCTTTGTTTCCTAACCTACGTTGCCTTGTACGGCTTTTGAAACCAGAGGAATCAGTGAGACAGAGGTAACAGAGCCAGGGAGGAGGGAGGGCTGCTTGCTTTAAAATTATTATGTGTTTTGCTATTCTAGTGAAATTCCAAGGTTAAGGGAGTTCAGAGCATCCCCAGCACAAAACTGCTTTAAATTTGCCTGTGCTTTACTGTTTCTGTAAAGTTCTCTGCGATTCTGCCCCGGCTGTCCCAGCATTCGCCTACACAAGGCGCTTGCATTAAGTAGGGTGAAAAATAGCAAAGGTCAGGAGCTGGCAAACCCCTGGGCCGCAGGGGGAGCGTCCGGGGCCCGGTCACGGTTCCTACAGGATTTTTTTAAACCTCTGAAACCATAAGACTTTCTGTAGGTAATTATTTTTTATCTACCAGTTTTGTTTGAGCAGCAGTTTACAGGGTGTACGGGCACCTCTCTCGTCCCTGGAGGTCTGTGTCTTTGTTCGCGGTGTGTGCCGCTCCTCTACGGTGAATTTTAATCTGGAAACGCACCCAATTAACAGTTTCTGCAGGGAGGCATGTGCAGTTATTGTGGCGATGGGGCCATTCACACCATCTCGTGGGGAGATGGGGACAGCGAGGGAAGGATTCTGATTCCTCCTCCCTTTCATCATCCAGGCTTCCGTGTTCGCCAGGCGACGGCCCTGTTCTCTCCCGCAACCAAAAAGCTGCGCCTGGAAACGAGCCCTCATTTCCACCCTGGGCCGTGGGGGTGCTGGGGTGAGGAGGGACCCCCGGGATCCCCACGGGATGCTGCGGGCTGGGGTGCCGTGCCGTGATGCTGCAGCAACCCACCGCGTTGCCTTCTGCCATGTGTGTAAGCTGGTACTTTCCCAGCTCCCCAATTCCGCCCTGGCGTGCCCGGCGGCGAGCATGGCTGTTGCTGCTGACCCCGGGATCCCCCAGCGCCCGGGATTTATGGCACTGCTGGTGGGAGCAGGGGGAGGGCCAGGAGCTCAGCTGGGGCTGAGCCGAGCCCTGCAGATAGAGGACTCTTCTGTCCCAGGCTAATCCCCCGGCCCCCTCCCCACGCTCATCAGATAGCTGAAGGTGGAGATTATGCAATTGGTGACTACAAAGTCATGTTTAGCTGCCTCCCCTTCAGCGAGATGCCCAGATAGCCCCCTCCGGATCTCTACCAGCATTCCTCTGGGGCTGCGTTAAGCGCATACCTGAGGTTGCCCGTCCTGTAAAACTGGGAATGTTTTGGTGTGGTGATGACATCGTGAACGCTTCTTTAGTTAAAGTCTCCGTTTCCTTCATTCATCCCTTTATTTTAAGGTTTTGTAACAATCGCGGTGAAATTTGCACAGCATGTGAATTTGCACTTTTCGGCATTAGCAAACCTTTTAAAGATTAATACAGATTGGTTATGGTTTCTACTGGGTTTGAATCGTGGAGAAAGCTGCTCATGAGTAAGAGCAGCTGGTTTAGATTTTTACTTGGCTTGTGTAACTGAAAACCAGTGTCATTTCTGATCCTAATACGTTGGGCTCGTTTATTTCTATTGCGTTCACATGTTCTGCAGTAGTGAGAGGCTACGCACTGGTTTGTCAGGTTTCTTAGGCGTTATCAAGATTGGAGAGGACTTCACTGTGACTTCTACCCCCTGCCGCTCCAAAAATCCTCTAGATAAAACCACCTTTGTCTCGGAAAACTCCCTGGTCAAATCTAAGTGAGGAAAACCAGGCTGGGTGTTGTCTTGCTGGAGTGTGTTGGAACAAGCTTGTCCGTCCCCAGCGGCGCCCCACTAAGGTTGGGGTTTGTCAAGGTCCGTATCAGTTCCCTGAATGGTACAAAACGGGAACGAGAGAAACTGCACTTGTGGCCCTGTCTAGTCTGAGTGTTTGGTGCCTTGTGGCAGCGTGTGGCACATTGTAAATGAAATAAAGGCAGAGTGCGGAGAGGCGAGCCCTGGGCAGGGCGGTCGCTGAGGGAGCTGTGTGTGGGTGGCACACCAGGCGCCACACGGACTGGTGTCCTGCAGTGTCTGCCCAGCCTGAGCCCTCTCCTCTCCCTGCCCCGCTCTGTCTCCTGTGGCAGCCCCTGCCTGCTCCCAGCTTCTTCCTCTCGTCCTGCTTGGGCTGCACTGTCTTTTTTAGAGTAATCGTGTCAGATGGTTTCTCTGTTTAGGATTTGTGCTCTTCTTTTCCTTCTTCTTGCTCTTCAAGGTTTTTTTAGTTCTTTCTTTTCCTTATACTGTCTCCTTGGTTTTCTGACCTGGTCTGTCTCTGTCTGTCTCTCTCTTTTCTCCTACTGCCCTCTCCCCATCTCTCGTTATTCACCTTCTCAACCACTTTCAGTTACCCATTGAGACCTGTCATCTCCAACACGGTGTGACCCTCTGCCACCCAGGCTGGAGCATCGCTCTAATTCCCTCGTCACCGGGACAAGTTGCCATTGTGGCCACTGGGTGCCGTCTGGAAGGAGCCTTTGTTCCTGCTGAGGTCTAAGGGTGCCATGTGGGTCACTCTCTTCTGCTCCTGTCACCTGAACGGACCTAAAGGAGCGCTGGCTCTCGAGTGCCTTTGCTCTGCAGCTTGCTTGGAGGAGGAGAAAAGCTGCTCCGTCTGCTCTCCTTGCCGGCGGTCCCAACCGCTGCATGGTCTGAGTTGTCCCACCTTCCCCTTCCCGTCGGACCACCTTGACTGCTTTGTGGTGTCTCCCCCAAGCACTGCCACACACTCCTGGTTTCCCCCTTAATTTGAATCGCAGCCATCGTATGGGCTCTTGCAGCAGAGAAGTTTCTTTGCATTTTGAGCAGTTTGGCTCAAAGGTGGGTCCTGGAAAGCATGTGCACTTCTTGTGGCTCCCAAGCAGCTTACCTTTAACTAAACGTGATTAAATATATGTGTCATACAAGCTCCAGAGCGAAGGGACTGAGACACTGAAGTTAAACTCTGGGTACCCGAGGCTCGCAGAGAACCACCTGCAGCATCCCTCCCCAGGGAGTTGCCACCTCCTGGGTCCAACTTTAGCTGTGGCTATTTCTGCCCATCGGAGATTGCACAGTTGCGCATTCAATCCAAGAAATACCAGAAATAATCTGGTTTAACCAGGATCCATAGGAAATGCGTGACAGTGAAAGACAGAAGTGTGGTTCCTCGAGCCCTGTTGCTCCAAACAAAAGTGATGTCCTTTCTGTTCCTCGGTGCCTCCACCTCGCTGGGCCAGGGTGACCTAGTCATCTGGGTAACGATTATGTGACATTTGGGAAAGCGACCTCATGAAGTATACTGCAGATTTGTGTGTACCCCTGAAGGAACTTGAACAGTGCCCGCCTTTAAAGTGCAGCGGTTTGCAGCTCTCGGGATGTTAACGGGTTAAGGCACCGGGGTGGGGGAAGGCAGATTGGCCTGGCGTGCCAGGGGTTAAGCTGTTTGCCTGTGCTAAACATCTGCTGCAGGAAAAGCTTCTGGTGCAACTTGCTGGCATTATTTTAAGTGTAGCTGACTGTTAACGTGAAGCGAGGTTTAGGCCTCCTTGCAGATGCAAGGTGATGAGGATCTGTCTGGGTTAACGGCCTGGTGCGCTTCAGCCGGCATTTACTTTTTCCATTCCGTATGAGGTCGTGTCTGCAGAGATCACTGCCTGCTCGCAGGTCCTGGCTGAGCTGTGCATCGTCCCTGCTCTGTCTCAGAGGCAATGTTAAGAGTATTAAGATACTGAATTTAACGTGCCGGCTGCTGTTGCTGGGAGCCCTACAGCTTACGTTTTTAGCCATCTGACCTTTAGCCATCTGGCCTTCCAAAGATTTGGAAATGGAACAGTAAAATCACGTCATTGTGGCTTAACTGTACAATTGTTTCTGTAAGAACGAATAACGTCATTCACTTGGGTTCTGGGGAGTGAGTTGTGCCGTGAGGCTTTTGCTGGTGTTGCTGGAGCCGCAGGAGGTGGCCGGATCCCTCTGCCTGCCCCCGAGAACACGTGAGGTGTGACAGTATTTTCTGTTCATTGCTGTCCGCCCAGCATGATTTCTGTATTTGCACGCCCTGGTCTGTGCGGTTGAGGGAGGGCACTGTAGACCCTGTTTCCCCTCAGGGTTTCTGTTCTGCTAATGACAGCATGAAGTTGGATGGCGGCTGCCGGGGAGAGCCGCGCTCTCGCCCCTGCTCCAAAGGTCCTGTCCCGGCGCTGGAAGAACGGAAGATGGAGCCTCCCCTTGCAGCCATGCGCTGCTGCTCTCCAGCGCTGCATGATGGAGCTGCACGAGCCTGGCAGCTCTTCGTCAAACCTGACCTTACAGAAACTCAAGGGTTTTCCTTCTGCGTGCCCGCAGCGGGTGCTGGCACCACCAGGCACTGAGAGCAATGTTCAGAGAAAAACCCTGTATATTGGGAAAAAACCTTCTGGGGCAGTGTGGCATGCTTGTGCCATGCTGATGAGGAAACATCGTCTATTTCCTTGCTCTCATCTCTGTTCTTCATTAAGGGAATACATAAGATAGTGCCAGGGAAGCTGTTCAGGGACTCGTTTGGCCCCCAGATGATGGGTTTGACCTCCTGCCCATGGAGGGAGGAGACCCTCTTTCATGGCAGAGGTCGGTACTGCAGCGATGTGGCCCCTTACCGCCATAATGTGTGCTCCTCATGATATAAATGGTACTTTGTTTCCCAAACTACTCCAATTTCTGATAAATTGTGTGACTAAGGGCGTTTCTAAGAGGCTGGGTTTTAAGCAAACTTGGCTTTTACTTTTCTTCATTCTTCACGCCACTGTTGAGAATTTCTGTACTTGATATCCTGTGAATATGTTGAATTGAAATGACTTTATTGGCAGGTGTGGAACTGGATTTGTGGCAGGCCTGTGAAGCTCCGGAGCTGCATGCCTTGCTCTGCTGGCCAAGTAAAGGTGGTGGGGAGCCTCATGCTAGTGACATCTCTGGCTGGGCAGTGCCGGGCTGCACTGGGCTGCCGGGACCGGTGCTTCTGGGTGAGCGCCTGTGCCGTGTCCGTCCGAGCAGGCTATGGGGTGCCAAGACTTAACCCAGTCCCCTCGGGAGAGTTCCTGATCGCTGGGTGAAGGCATTTTGTTGACCGCAAAGCCTTTCCTCTTCTCTTGCAGATGAGCGGGTGGATCAGCGAACCTGCCTGATCTGCGGGGACAGAGCTACGGGGCTGCACTATGGGATCATCTCCTGCGAGGGCTGCAAGGGGTTCTTCAAAAGGAGCATCTGCAACAAGCGGGTTTACAGATGCAGTCGAGACAAGAACTGCGTCATGTCACGCAAACAACGCAACAGATGCCAGTACTGCCGGTTGCTCAAATGCCTCCAGATGGGGATGAACCGAAAAGGTAAAGAAAAGTGGGCTTTTCCTGGTGGAGGTACAGGCTGGGGCTAGTGTTAGCGATGCATGCTACCCTTCCTCAGCTGCCATCTTGTATAGCGGTTCTGCCTCTCAAATTCCTGACAACAAAAAGTGAAACTTCAGCAAAATTATGCATGGATAAAAAAATTCTTCCTGAACTACTTTGTTACTGTATTGCAGGAAAAATCTATATGAATTGAAAGCACGTATAAATATTTGGAGAACTGACGGTTGTGATCCCATTTTCAGGGAAGGTGGCAGTTTGTTACTGTCCTTCCTGGTGGATCTGTCCTTGCATTTCTGAGTGAGGCGGTCACTATTTCTATGCTTCAGTATACTACTGTGGCAAAAATGCCTGCATTTAAATTGGCTTTTAAAGTCCTGAGAGCTCTGAGTCAGAATTTACCTGTTCATTGTGGTGGGAGCTTAGACCTGCATCTGCCTCCCAGTGATAAGGTGTGCGGGCCATCCCTTGCTGTCCGGCTCTGCGGGATGACGCCGGCTGCCGGCAGCGGTGTGTGGAGCTGGAGAACACCTAAGGTGGTTCTGCCAGGTATGAGGTCACTGAGGAGACAAGCGNTACCTGTTCATTGTGGTGGGAGCTTAGACCTGCATCTGCCTCCCGGTGATAAGGTGTGCGGGCCATCCCTTGCTGCCCGGCTCTGCGGGATGACGCCGGCTGCCGGCAGCAGCGTGTGGAGCTGGAGAACACCAAAGGTGGTTCTGCCAGGTATGAGGTCACTGAGGAGACAAGCACGATCTGGGTTAGGGACAGCCACCCCTCAGTCCCCACGTGTGCAGGGGTGATGAAATGCTACACTGTCATCTCCAGGATGGAAAATCTTAAGTAGCTCAGATATAATAAAAAATAGACTGGGATTTATTTCAGTGTCATGTCTCTACTCTTCACGCCAATCTTTTGACTTCTTAAATCTCTGGAAATGCTGTTACCCATTAAAAGCAGAGATTTCTTGGTTGCATGGCAGCAGACAGGAGTGAGTGCAAAGTTGACTTTGTCGAAGGTGGGGATGACGGACCCCTTCCTGGCCACACAAACCAAAGTGTCATCTCCTGTTTTTTAAATGCAGCTATTGCTGCCTTTAGTGTCATTGTTCATATGAAAGCCGCCTGTCAAAAGCACTAAAACTTCCATAAATTTGCTGCAAATCCACCGGGATCTTCCTTAGAAAATGCATCTTGGGGCTGAGACGGGGGAAGCTTATCCCCTGGCTGCTTTGATTACAAATTACCGTTGGGAGCTTTCGCTGACGGGAAGGCAGTGAGTTCCCGGTAACCTTCCACCCGAAGAGGGTGACCAGGGCCGTGGGATGGGTTCCCCTCTTCTCTCCAGCGTCTGCAGCCTGACCCGCTCGGCGCGTGTCACCAGAGCTGTATTGGTGACATCTTTCTAAGCGCTCCCATCCCGCTCTCTGCCGTCTTCCGAGCCCAGTGGGGCAGCCGGCCCCTTCCTGGGCCCTTCCCCGGCCTCTTCCTGGGCCCTTCCCCGCCTCTTCCCGGCCCTCTCTGGGCCCCTTCCCCAGGCTCCTTTCCCGGGCCCCCTTCCAGGGGCCCTTCCCGTGCCTCTTCCTGGGCCTCTTCCCCACCTCTTCCCGGCTCTTTCCAGGGCCTGTTCCCGCGCCTCTTCCCCGTGTCTTCCTGGCCCTCTCCGGGCCCCTTCCCCTGGCCCTTTCCCGGACCCCTTTTCAGGGGCCATTCCCTCGGCCCTTCCCCTGGCCCTTCCCCGGGCCCTTTCCGGGCCTCTTCCCCGGGCCTTTCCGGGCCTCTTCCCCGCCTCTTCCCGCCCCTTTCCCGGCCTCTTCCCGGCCCTTTCCCGGCCCCTTTCCCCCGCCGGTGGGTCCTGCCCGCGCGGGGGCGGTGGCGGCTCAGGCGCGGTGGCGGAGCGCCCCCTGCCGGAACACTCCCGCCCGCCCGCCGGGGGCCGCGGGGCCGGGACCGGGACAGGGACAGGGACAGGGACAGGCCGCGGGGCGGCACCGAGGGGCGGGAGCGGTGGGCGGCGGAGCGTCCTCTGCCTGTGCCCCCCCCCGGCCCCAGGGCGGCGGAACCGCGCGGCAGTTACCGGGTGGCCCGGCCGCAATACGGGCGGTTTAACGCCGTTAAATGCTGGTGGAGGCGCAGCGCTCACCGCCTGAGGGGAGTGCCCTCGGGGGAGCTGAGGAGGGACGTTTTACAAGGGCATGCGGTGATGGGACGAGGGGGAATGGTTTTACACTGAAAAAGGGAGATTTAGATGAGATATCAGGAAGAAATTCTCTCCTGTGAGGGCGGTGAGCCCCTGGGGCAGGTTGCCCCGAGAAGCTGTGGCTGCCCCATCCCTGGAGGTGTTCAAGGCCAGGTTGGACGGGGCTTGGAGCAACCTGGGCTGGGGGGAGGTGTCCCTGCCCAGGGCAGGGGGTGGCACTGGATGAGCTTTAAGGTCCCTTCCCACCCAAACCATTCTGTGATTCTATGAAAATCAGCTTTGAGGAGACACCGTGGTGCAGCCCTGTACCAAGACAGCTCTTCTGGAGAGCGTGTGGTGTGTTAGAACCACCCAGATCTCTTGAAGCCTTTTCAGTGGACCATCAGCAAAAACATCACTACTTTTGTTGCAGGTTTTGGCTAGGTTGTGCAGCTGGCAAGACTGCCAAAAATCCCATTTAAGCAAAGCATCTTGCACGTGCTGTGATGTGGGAGGTGAGGGCGTAGGGCTGGTCCACGCAGGCTGCGCGGTGCAGCAGAGCCCGCATTTGTCTTTGCTGATAGCCGAGTCGGGTATCGCAGCAGATATGAAGTCTTGCCGAGCACCTCCCAGGTGTGAGGGTTTTTTTTCTTCTGTTTAAGCTGGGAACCGTTGTAACAGTTTGCAAAAATAAACAAAGTCAGTCCTGTAAACCATGCTGTCAGATGCCGTGCCTGCGGTGTCCGGCGAGGCAGAACATCAAACCACTGGCCAGCAGAGAGCCGCTGGAGTGCCGTAACTGCGTCGAGAGTAATGGGGTTCATTTAACCTCCACTTGCTGGAAAATATCAGCAGTCTGAAGGATAACATGCCTGAGCCTGGGTAACGCCTCGGACAGAGCTGTGGTTCAAATGGCACCCGCTGCTCCGAGGACCTGCTCAGCTGAACCACAAACTGATCTTGGCGCATGGGGGTGAAAGGTTTTAGCGGGTTTGAGTTCAGAGTGCAGGAGTTCAGGCAAAGCGCTGCCCTGAGCAGCGGCTGGCTGTCTCTGCCCATTGAAAGGCGGCTCATCAAAGCAGTTAAGCAGGGAGGGCACAGAGCTGGAGGACAGAGCCACAGCTGTGCCACCGGAGAATGAAGACCGGCCTGGTGACAACCAACAGTGTCTCCGTGGTTAAGAAGAACGGTAAACTCCGCAGAGGCAGGTCTTCCAAGGCATTCTGTGAAATGATGTGGACGTAGACAAGGAAGATACAATAATGTCTGCTACAATTACACTTTGAAATATAAATACCAAGAAATTTATGTCCATGGCTCATAATGGGATTAGCTGAGAAGTTATCTGAATCACAAATAGCAATAAAATATCTTGGAAAACTGGAGAGATTCCCCCCAAATTGGAAAACTGTTACTGTAGTTCCATTAAGTTAAAAAAAATAATAAAGGGAATAACAGAGGGCTAACCGTGGTGGCTTAGTTTTATGTCAGTCACATTTTTTTAATGAGAAACTAATTTTTTTGGAAAGAGCTTTCATGGAAAATAAACACCCTTGTTTGTTAAAATGAGTTTGTTGTCTTGCTGTATTTTAAAAGATTTGCGTGATGTAAAAGATAACCATAATGGTTTTATATCCTGTGTTCGAGGCTTCTCCAGTGTGCTTAAATGAATGCTCTCTGGCACTTTAAATAAAAATACTTGCTGCTCTATGGAGGTGACGGTGTTTGCATTAGAAGGATTTAAACTGTCTTGCTGATCTCGTAACGCGTTGTTGTAGGGTGCCACGGGGATTGCTGTGCTGCTGGTCGCGGGCTGGCGAGCTGTAAATCATCAGGACGGTTTTGTGTGGTGATTTGCATGGTTTGACTCGGTGGTAACGATTCAGGAAAATGCAGTTTACGTCCCAGTGTGCGTGTGGCTCTGCCTTGCTACGAGTGCCGTGGGTGAACCCGCCCGTGGAATCGCTGCCGTTGAGCACCGAGGCAGATGGGGATGATTGGAGCCGAGGATATCTAAACTCAAGCAGCAGTGTGGCTTTTCTGGTACAGAAATTTTTCCTTAAGTATTGTGTCACTTTCTGTTTCTGGAGGGCCGCCTGCAGCCCCGTGTGCCGAGCAGGGTGAGGCTGGCCGGCAGCAGCAAGGTCACGGCGCAGCTGGGGAGAGCCTGCTGCCAAGTCTGGCCAGGTCGTGGTGGGAAAGAGATTGGGACCTGATAAATGGGGGGACCCGGCCCGGGAGAGGAGGCGCACGAGAAACAGGGCTGGTCCTCGAATGCTCTTGGCTTCTGCAGAGCTGCTCTGCCAATAAAGAGAAAAGCAGAGGGAAGAGGAAGGTAGAAGAGCAGCTCCAGGATAATCCCCTTAATTGGACTTCACTGAAGCTCCCTGGAAATTGTTTAAAGAGCCTTAAAAATGCAGCTGCCGTATTGAGAAACTAGGCTGCCCCTCTGAAACGGAACTGCATAGCTGGGTCTAGCAACTCGAATTTTAAACAACGGCTTTTCATGCAACCGACTGGGTAAAGCAAACGTCTCCCCTCCATTTTCCGTGGTAGCTGTAGGAGATCTGACCCCCTGAAGCGGCAGCGGTGTTAGTAGTTAGTGAAGTGCTCTGTCTCCCTCTTGTCGGCAGCGCTGGCTGGTGTGTCTCCCGGGGAGCCTGGCTCGCGGTGGTCCGCCGGGCTGCGGGCAGGGGAGTTAGAAACGCTGCTGTTTGTGTTCATTTTCTAGCAGTCGTGGGTATTCATTGTGTTATTTCTGGAGGTGACGTAGGTTTACTTTCTGTGTGCCATCTCTCAAATTACCCTGGAATTAATTGTGATAAAGGATTGCTATTCCTTCATTACCTGTCAGTCAAGGATCACATGGAGAAATACTAAGTTCCCTGAGTAATGCTTGTAGCCCCAGCGATGTGTATATGCCCTTTGGGGGGAGGATCGTGGTGCATACTGCTCGAGCTCGCTGGTGCCCTGCAAAGCACTGGAGGTTTCTGTGTAAACTGCTTTGGTGAACAAAATGGACCTTTTAAGATATAAAGATTTTTTTCAAAATAGTAGATACCTTCTTATGTATTTCTGGAATACCGACCAGTAGTGTTCCTCACGAAAGTTTGATTGTTTTCTTTCAGCAATCAGAGAGGATGGCATGCCGGGAGGCAGAAACAAAAGCATCGGACCTGTCCAGGTGAGCATGTCGGAGCGTTTCTCCAGGGTTCCCTCCAGCTTTTGCTCTGACCACCTCGGCACAGCCTGGTGGGTGGTGGGCTCGGACCGTGGCAGCAGCTTGGTGTGGGATGGGGCCGGGGTTCATTTGGCTGAGCCTTTCCCAGCCCTGCCTGTGCCTTCTGCTGGCGTAGCAGGGCTTTGAGTCTCCACAAGTGTTAGAAATTCACCTCAGGAACAGTAGATTTGTAATTAAAGCTGGGTGCTTGCTTGTCCCTGGAGGGACACGGTGCAGTCCCAGGGTGCCCGTGTGAGTAGAGGGGCCGTCTCCGGCCATCGCGGCGCTCTGTCCTTTGTGAGCAGCACAAGGACGTCCGTCCCTCCGCAGCTCCCAGTAAATCTCGCAGGCTGCCTGCTGCAATTCCTTCAGTTGTTGCAAGCGGGGCACCCAGTAAATGCCTCGCTGATTGATGGCGCAGCTTGTGTGGAGATGTCTTGTAAAGCGGGAGGTAATTCAGCACAACAGCTTGTACTGCATGCGTGAGAAATGATGGCCATTTTCAGCTCACTTCTAGAAAAGAGGTCTTTTAAAAGTTTACTATTTATTTTAATAAAATAGAAATAACACTGCAAGCATTTGCTGTGACTCTCTGTGCCTATGAAGAGACTACTCGCCCCAGTCCAAAACCAAACCATGAGAAGCTCAGCAACCAGATGCCCTGCCTGCTCAGTAATATCCTCCATAGCCAACCGAGGAAAAGGCAAGAATTAGACAGTGCGGCCATGCCTGTGGTCAGCATCAGAGAGAGCCTGGCTCAAACAATAACACCTCTTGGTACTGACAGAACATTTTCTGCTGTTTGCAAACGTCATATTTATAACAGCATTAGTTACTGATTCTTAAAGCCTGTCTATCAAGGAAGAAGAAACATTTAATTTCTGGCCGGGTAATGATTTTTACTGCCTCTCTGAGCAACGTAGCTGTAGTAAACCAGCAGCCTTTGCTAGCCAGAGCGGGCCCTTGCTCACCAGAGACTTGCGTGATCGGTCTGTGTTGGACCATAGGTTATGCCATCAACTCCAGTTCTGGGAGTGAGAGTATTTAGCTATTGTGCTCTTCAGATTCTGTACCTTACTGAGCTTTTCTGACACTTTCACAAGACTGGAATAAAGTGTCTAAGCAATGTTTGGCTCTTGAAAATGATGTTCAGAGTTCACTGCACTTTCTTGCAGCATGTTATCTCGGGGTCTTTCGATATTTTGTGACAGCCTCGCTAAGGGACATGCACAGAATCAGGCAAAAAAAAAAGCCCAGAAACTTTCATGTTGCATTTTGCCCACTATGGATGCAACATTTCTCCAGGAGCATACCCAGCTCTTTCTTGAAACTTTACACTTAAAGGAACTCCATTTTTTATTTTTAGTCCATTTTAACTTCATATATATTATTCTCTAATACCTGTTTTAGGTATTAGGTGCTTGATTACTTCTTTAGGTGCCACCTGGTTCTTATCTGGGGAAAAATAGTGAACAATGATTCCCTGTAAACATTTTTCTGACTAATTTTCTATGTGTCACCTTGCCTCTCTCAATTTCTTTATCAAACCAGAGCGTACTACACCTTCCGTTTGCCTTTACCTCTGCCAAGTACTGAGTGATGTTCCCGATGAACTGGCCTCAATTACTCCCAGGTTTTTCACTGTGTGACAGTGGCTGATTTACGGCTTGTGGCTGTGTGTATTTGACATCATCTTTTCATGTGTCCGTTCCTGTCTGCTATGTTATCGTCACCTGAATTGTACTGCAGGCACTGGAGGTCACCACGATTAGCTGTAAAGAGAATTTTTCATGTACGTTGTTCAATGTAAAGGAAAGATGTGATATCTGCAGGAATGGCAAAGCGTTTCTCCTGGAGCGGGGTGGTTTCAGCTCTGTTGGATGTGGCCGTGCAGTCAAGGTGTTCGTGTACTGAGGTTCTGCCTTATTTCTGTTCTCAGCTGAAGTAACTCTAACGGTCCTGTATTTGACAGATATCAGAGGAAGAGATTGAGAGAATTATGTCTGGGCAAGAATTTGAGGGAGAGGCAAACATGTCATGGAGCAACAATGGAGACAGTGACCACAGTTCCCCTGGAAATGGCGTTTCTGAGAGCAACCAGCCTTCACCCGTTTCTACTCCATCTTCAAGGTGGGAATGAGCCCTGGAAGAATTTCGTATTACAGTAATCTTGACTGTCTTTCCCTGAGTGGTACTTTGGGTCGGTGCAGGAAAAATACACCGTAAGCGCATCTCTGTAAACTGAGCACATTGGAGGTTCTTACATATGTAATGGCATTTTAAGGACAGCCACTGGATTGAAAAGAATTGAACTGGGAGGTGAAATGCTCATGAGCAAATGAAAAAGGAGGCAATGTTGAGTTCAAATTGTATTTAAAATGTATCTGTTAATTTGTATTGGTAGCTTTTTCTGCAGATCATGGGAACTTGATTACCTTTCACTGCTCGTTCTGCGTAAGCTCTTTTTCTGCACTGTGCTCAGATTTTGAAAATAAATGGCTCCATTTAGGTTGCTAATTGATGGTGTTATATTAATGTCAGTTACTGTTAGTGCTAGCCTCCTGATGCAGCCTTTGATTGTAAACACGGCCAGAATCTCAGACTTGCTTCCATCTGCTTTCAGTTGCATCTTAAGCTGAGAGATATTTATGTTCCCTAGCGGTGTAAATATTTAATTTACTGTCCTAAATTCTGTCCCTTTAAGGAAGCCGGGATGGAAATGCCTTGTACAGTTGGGTTTCTGTTTTACCCTCGAATGGCTGCTCAGCAGCAGTTCCCAGATCTCCGTTAAGTGGAACTAGTGCTGAGCCAGGCTCAACGTGAGGCACGTCTGAGGTGTCCGGTCTGCACACTCTCACTTATTTCCAGCGTGGGGTTTAAATACAAAGGCATTTCCCATTTTGGTTTTTTTCCTCCCTATTCTTATTAACATTTCTGATGGAGTTGAATGCAACATTTTAATGAATCAGGTGGAATTTTTGGGGTATATTAAAAAGCTTTTCCCTTTCCAGTAGGTCCGTGGAGCTGAATGGATTCGCTGCACTCAGGGATCAGTATATCGGGACACCAGTGTCCACGCACTATCAGTACCTCCCGCACCTTTTTAGCTATTCTGCTCACTCGGCTCTGATGCCCCCCCAAACGCGCAGCCTGGACCCCCAGTCGCACAGTCTTATCAATCAGTTAGTGTCAGCGGAGGACCTGGAGCCACTCGGCACGCCGATGCTCATTGAGGACGGGTGAGTGTGCGTGGCGTGGTGCGAGAGGCTGCCCAGGGCCGCCTGTTCCCGGCTCTCCTTTGGCTCCGGCCATCCCTGCCTGCACACACGGCTCCAGCTCATGCGGCAGAGGCTGCTGATGGCGAGGGGGGTGGCTGGGTGCGTGCGTTCGTGGCCCCATCGGCACGGGGAGCGTGTCCCCTGGGAGAAGATGCAGCCATAGTGCAAGCAGCAGACCAGACCACGTCCCGTGGGTGGCCTTTGCCTTTGCTTGTGTGGGAGTGGGGTTTGGTGGCTTTCAGCCCTGAGGCTGCAGGGCTGTCCGAGGCTGAGCTTCCCCGTGCCCAGCAGGCTGGGTGCTGGCCGGGGGGGTGAGCCCAGGGGCCGGGGGGCTCCTCTCGCGGCCCCCGGCCGGGCGGGCTGGGTGCTGGCCGTCATGGCTCCTGCCACCAGATGACCCCCTGGGCACCGGCATGTTGGGCACTTGAACATGAATTCCTGTAGTGTTTGCCTTGCTTTTCAGGTGCCTCGTCAGATGATGTCATTCAATGTTGTTAATTGTTTTTATGCCTTCATATTAACTGTGCCTGCAGGTATAAAGTGACTCAGGCAGAGCTGTTTGCGTTGTTGTGTCGTCTGGCGGATGAATTGCTTTTCAGGCAGATTGCTTGGATCAAGAAGCTGCCGTTCTTCTGTGAACTCTCCATCAAGGACTATACCTGCCTGCTCAGCTCTACGTGGCAGGAGCTGATCCTGCTCTCCTCACTGACTGTTTACAGCAAGCAGATCTTTGGTGACCTTGCGGACGTCACCTCCAAGTACTCTCCCTCTGATGACGAGCTGCACAGGTGAGACATCAGGCTGAGTCTGCGGGTAAGGCAGCGAGATCTAGAGATGGAGGAGCCATCGGGAGGATGGTGGTCGGGTGCCTCTTTCTGGCCCCGTGACCAACTAACCACCTCCTCTGGGGTGGGTCACTTCGCCTGCAACTGTTTTCCTTTTCTATTTTTTAGGGAATGTTTGGTCCAGGCTTAGAAAGTACACCGTGGTTAGTCAGTGTTGAATCAAAACTTCCTTCTGCAGGGGAAGGTGTGTGGTGCTGTTTGAAGTTCCTGTAGCAATGCTGTCATCCTCCAGCACAGCTCTGCAAACCACCTTTTTTTATGGGGAGAGTAAAACTAACCAACACTTTGGGTAACCCTGAGATACAGGACAGAAGGTCTTATTTAAAAACCCTGTGGGCCAGTGAAAAGGTTGTTCACAAAGCTGGTTGTCTGTATTATCAAAGTGTTTGTTATTAATTGCTATTTCATTGTTTTGATTACATAAATTTAAAGATGTTGCAACTTAGCTCTTATTTTTTCCATAGTACGTACTATCTGATGCTCTGAGGAACCTGCCTTTCATTTATCATTTTGGTCAGGGTGTTGTTTTTTTGGTTTGGGTGTTTTGTTTTGTAGTCTTGGTGCCAGACAGATCCTCCTTTTGGTAGTGGACTCACAATCTCACAGTATTATGGCAGAATACGTAGGATTTATGGAAACTGCAGCCCACCCTCCCTTTTCACATCTGCCCTGTTTGGGCTCTTCTCTTGCTAGACTTGGCAATTTTGCAAGAGTCACCAGGGGATCCAAGTGTCTGATGAGCAGAGGTTGAAAATTCTGCTGTGGTCCTTGGCCATCGCAGCATCTAATGGTTCCTTGAGGTTCCTTTGTGCGTCTCTTTTGACAACCGGAGGGGCTGGCTGGCTGAGACCAGGGCGGAGGAGCCGAGAGCTGGACCCAGGTGTCTCATTTCCTGGGGCAGGTTCCTCCACGGCACTGTTCTGCCCGGCCATTCATCGTGCATCTGGTGCTGCTCCTGCGAGGAACAGTAAGGGTCATAGAAACCCACAATAACACTTGTTCTGCATTCAGCCGTCCTTTTGTTCCTGCTGTCCTGGTCAGAGCCTCAAAAGAGAAGTGTTTGTTTCATTTTGGGTTTGTGATAAATACAAGCGAGAGGTAAGACAACAAGACAAAGGAGGATTCCTCGCCCTTCAGAAACCAGCAATTCAGAGCTGGGCGCCTCGAAAGTCCTTCAGAGAAGATGCGTGCACATGGATGAAAATAGGTGTTCTTGGGAGTGGAATGTTTCTGCAGTCTCTTCTTCTGATTTAGCTTTTCAAGTATCATTAATTGTCATTAGTAACATGGGAAAATGCACACCAAAAAAAGCCATTTAGCGGGAAGTTACACAGATGAGGGGGCTCGAGCTGCGTGGCTCCCTCCCAGTTGTCTTTAGCCAGTTCAGCCGTAGTGTGACCGTCTGCAGGTGGCAGTGGGGCAGTTTGTGGGTATCGCTCCCCCTGTCCCATGCACTCGTGGAAAAGCTGGTCCCTTCGGATTTGTGAGGGCTCATACGGAGCAGTGTCCGACTTGCGGGCTTTCGGAAAGAGCGCCCGTTTCCTCTGGCGTTGATCAGCAATGATTGTGAACTGAATTGCATTAGATCTCACAGCTGGTTGAAGGAATCTCACTGATCTGTGGTAGTCTGGCACTTTGGGGTTAATTTCTGTTCTTATTTAGCAAAATGACGGGAGCAATGCGAATGCTTAGGTAGGTGACGAATGAAGGCATAGGATGAGCTCCCCAGCCCCTGTGTTTTAATCACTTCTAACAACTGGCTAAATGTTCTGTTTGCCTGCTAGATCAAATGTTTTCTTTTATTGTGCTGTTTTTCTGGAGATGAATATGAAATGAATAGATTCCTGACCTCCCCCAGCACTCCTGATAGCGCTTCCCTCCCCCCTCCCCAGCTGATCCCGATAACTCCCAGCCAGAAACTTGCCTGGTGTAAACTGCGAGGAAAAGTGTGTGGAGGAGTCAGTCCTCGAGAAGAAATAGGGCTGTGAAAAACAGAACAGCTTTGTTTGAAAGGGGGAGGAAAGCATGCAGAGAAAAGTAAGACAGTTCAACTGCAGGAATGAGAGAAGAGCTCTCCTGGATTTATGAAGTGATGAGTGGCTGGTAAAAATGTGCATGCTCTAAAAACAATTAAACCCAACAGACGACTGAGTGGTCTTTGTGCTCATTAACTTCTTGAGCTTTGCAATCTTGCACCTGCAAGATTTTTAATGTCAACTTGAGAGCAAGAAAACTTGTACAACTTTAGATTAGCCGACAAGGCTTTCATCACTTACAATATTACTTTCTTGAAGAAGTGACCTGGAGTTCAGATAGCTTGTTTTCACTTCTCTGAGGTCAAACTCCACCATGCATTTTACAAATAACTTTGAAGTAAACAAACACACATGCCAAAATAAGGTATTATTCAGTGAAAAAGGTTCTATTTTTGTTCTATTCAAAGATGGCTTTCTGGCTGTGCTCTTATTCTTTGCGCTGTACAAAGCCAGAGCGCAGCTGAAGCTTCCCTAAACACTTCTGTCCCACTTCTGAGCATTTTTGCAATATGTGGTTTCTTTGAAACTGGGGGTATTGTTGTGAGATGTGTTCCCGAGAGGCCGTTCTGGCCGTTGGTACGCGTGGGCTGGTCCCGGAGCGTTCCTGTGGGCACCAGCAGCCGTCCATGCCCTCCAGTTCTGCTGCTGCCTGTGGCTCACACCGTGGGTTTTTCGTGGTACACGCGCAGGGCGTCGCTGCTGAAGAAGCAGCCCGGCACCCCCGTCAGCAGGAGGACCTCGTTCTGCACCTGCAAAATCTCCATCAGGCAATTTCCCAGGAGATTTTAGGGAGGTTTGCATTCCCTGTGCATCCGCGTGCCCTCTCCCGCCCCTCCCCGGCACTGGCTTCCCTTGGCGAGTGTGGACGCTCAGGAGAAATGGGCGGCTTGTTTTCAGCAAACGGCACAGATTTGGCGATGAGTGCGGCTGTGCCTGGTGAGGTGCTCCAGGGCTGGTGCGGATGGTGGATCCACATCCCAGCGGAGGATCCCTGATGGTCCACACGAGCAGCAGTGCTTTTCTGGTTGGATCCTGATACGCGTTTGTTAAGTGCAATGAATCCTGCGTGTCCTATTTGAGGGGGAAAGTTTAGAAGGAAACGGCATGCGTTCCTTGGGCTGCGCGATTCAACCTTAGACCGTAGCTTGCAGTTTCACCCCCTTTAACGTTGGTCATTTATAGTTTCATGCGTACTTGTATTTGTGAGAAGGATCCCAGCCTTCCTGCAGTGTGTCTCACCCCAGAAGCTCTCAGCCGAGGAAAATTAACAAACCATAACGAACAGGCAATAAATACGGCTGTGTGGAAGTACAGGATCTCTGTGAGTCACTCCGGGGAATTTTCGGGAGGTGAGCTGCCGCACCTGTCTGTCAGATAAATGAAGTGTGCGCCACTGTGGTACGGGGGTCAGTGTAACTCCTCAGTGTTTAGAACAAGGCTGTTTCCAACGGCGCTCTACAGATACGACAAACCGTAGGCGCTTTAGCAGTTGGGAATGGTCTGTGTGCTGGGGAGCAGGGGCTGTGTGGCCGGGGCTGGGGTCCGGGTTACTGCGCTGCGGTGCTGCTCGGTGCAGGTGATGCACCGGGGCGTGCTGTGCAGAGCCAAAGCCTGGGGATTGTGCTGATTCTACAGGCAAAGGTTAACATTAATTTATCAGCTTTGTGGAACGCAGGGGTTTGTTTAAAACCAACAACTTGGATGTCAGGTTGGGCGTGTTTGTTGCAGAGAACCGGCATTCCTCTGCAGCGTGCTGTAGAGCAGCGCCGATCCCGGCACTCTGGGGTGGGGTGTGGGTGCTGTGCAGCTGTACAGCTCTTGGGGACACCTCCGGACCCCGAGGATGCGTTGGTGTTTCTGCTGGTGGCCAGTGCAGGTGGCGAGGGGCTGCTGCGAGCGGTGGGAAGCGCCGGCTGAAGAAAGGTGCGAGGTGGGGAGGGGCGAGAACACGTGAAACGCTGCTGGGGGCAGCTTCTCTTCTGAACGGGGGAGGCGCTCCAAGGACTGCTAGAGGTGCTTTTATCCTCCAAAATATCCATCGGGAGCAAGGCGCAGTGCTGTATAATGTGGCTGTGAGCTGCTTTCTATCGCAGATAGAGGCAGTGCATCGCCAGGCAGAGGGGGAATACCCCCTGACCCTTGCATCTGGCAGGACAATGGGTGTTTTGCAGGATATTTTCATGTCCTACAAGACAAGTATCACTCCACGTTTCTATGAAATCTCATCTCATTCCCCAAACTGCTTAGTTAAACCTTGCTCAGCAAAGTGCAAAGGCGCAATCCTTATGTAAATCTGGGGAAATACAAGCACAGAGAGGCAAAGCAGTGCACATACAAGCACGCGAGAAGTTTTTGCCTATTCCTGGCTCCATCAAACTTTTTCCTCTGTCAGAGCAGGCTGGTGATGAACTGGATCACCAAGAGATGTTTTTTTGCTGAAACATCTGTAACAGTCAAGTTTTTAACTGAGTCATTTTCCTTCTTACTTCTACTTTAATCTAATGGTGCCAGCAGAGCTGGAGCAGTTTTGATGACAATTTTTTTAATTCTCTTGCAAGATGTTAAAATCTCTGAAGTTATTTTAAGCTTCTTGCCTTTATTGTATGGACTGTGTCCTGTATACATTGACGTGTGATCTCTACCCTCCAGATTCAGTGAAGAGGGGATGGAGGTGATGGAGCGGTTGATCTACCTCTTTCGCAAATTTAACCAGTTGAAGGTCAGCAACGAGGAGTACGCGTGCATGAAAGCCATCAACTTCCTAAATCAAGGTGAGTCGATGAAGAGAAGGTATCGGCCCCACTGGAGAAATTCTCTGAAACAGTGTGAGCAGTCTTTGCTTCCCTGGTGAGAAATGGGAGGAAGGGGTCTGAGACCCGTGAAGGGGCTCAGGCTCTGAAACCTCTGCGCAAGTGTTTGCCAGCATGCAGACCACGCTCCGTGCAGAGTGAGATACTTGAGTACCCACATGAAGAAGTCTTGGAATTGAATTAATTTGTTTGCTTAGACAATTTTTAATGCCTTTAAATAGAGGCAGCAAGGACAGTAAGTGTGTCCTTTTACATACGTACCAAGGGTATCGATACCAGGATAAGAACAGAGCAGAGGGGCTGGTGAGACCTTTCTGGATAAGGTTGGGGTGAGTGATGACTTACCAGCTGCTAACAAACTTTTCATCAGACAAAGATGCGTCATCTAAAAGTATTATTGCTTTAGATACCTGTTTAGGCAATTAACTAAATGATAGTTTAAAACCAGTGATTTTTTCCTGAAGTAAACGTTGACTATTTGCATAACAACCTTTCAAAGATTCCCAACAAGAAAATGTATTTGTTCATTTTTCTGCTTTAAGGGTGAATTTGCAAAACCAGTCCTCCCCCTTTTTTTAGAGTTTTTCTGACTCTTTCCAATGTTTACCTTCAGGATATATACTTAGGTTACCTAGCTGGCTTTGTACTTTTTAGGTTCTATACCTAATGCTAACTCTTCCAGGTCAAAAGTAATCACGAATGAAGCATCTCTGTGCAGGCAATGAGTTCTGCCTGAGAAGGGGCTGTATCCTCCCGTTGATTAACGGCTGTGTTAAAGCGGGCAGCCCAGGCTGCTGCAAGACCCTGGGCGTTTCAAAATCCATGCAGAGTAATTCTTCAACATGTGAGAAGATCCTGGTCATTTCCTAACAACTGTAGTGGGCTGAAATGGTTTGGAACAGATCGGGTTTGTTCCTCAGGTAGTGCTTGTCCCTGTCTCCGCTCTCGTAGGCTGTCTCAGTCCACTGCTTGGGGGTCGCCTTTCCTGTTGTGTGTTGTGTCCCCGCGGCTGTGGGGCCTCGCAGGACACTTCTTCATGTTGTAAACGAAGAAAACGGTTGAGAGGCAAACACTTAATGGATGCTGTTCGGCTGTAATTTTGGAAATAAATGTCTCCAGAGTCTTTCGTACTGTGAAAGATAGTTGCAGTCTGTAAAAAAGCGCTGCAGGCTCCCTCCTCCCCCACTCATTTCCAGCAGCAGATAGTGCTGACGCTTCAATCTGTGCCGGGCTGAGGTTCCGGTTTGCTTCCCTGGGCAGTTTCCTGACACTGGATAATGCACTTCTCGAGCTGTCTCCATTGTTTCCCAAAATGTATTTTCATTAACTTCCTGTCTTCTTTTATTTTTAGTTGAAGTTTGCAATTTTTTATGTGAAATACCTGAGAATTATTTTTAAAAGTCAGCTTTTGGGCAGTAGATAAATGCCTCTTCCGTCAGATGGTCTTACAGCACTGAGCCTGCTCCGAGGGTCCGCAGCTTCCTTGCTCCACCGCGCTGCATCCTTCCCAGGACCCCCAGCAGCGTGCCAATGCCGTCGATCACGCTGAGCGGTAGCAGTGGGGCTTCCTGCCAGTTTGATAGCCTGGAAACGTCCATTTTTCCTTTGTGCATGTTGCCTGACATTGGCAAAGCTAAATTTAAAAATAAGAAGTTGACAAGTTTATAAAGCTCATATGACATAATTCATAAGCAGATGGGGAGAAACGTGATGATACCTTGAATTATAGAGTTGAGCGCTTTCCTCAGCCAAGATGATATAGCTAAAATCAACATGTTTCTGTCTGAGGAAGTATTACGCTGAATCCGCTGTGAGGGCTAAACCTTGACACAGAGCTGCTTTACCCCAGGCCCGCGGGGATTTAAGGTTGCTGGAGCTGTTATCTCCAAGAGCATCCATTGAGCTCTGCAGAGGAGCAGCTTAGGACATGAGCTGTTCTCATCCTGGTCTTTTGTGGAAGGAAATCCTGTACCCAGACACGCATGCAAAGGCGCATCCGCGATGCCGGCACAGCCGGAGGGGAGACAGGAGTTTTAGTATTTGTCCAGCTGGGCACTAGAAACCAGTCTGCAAAGCAGGGACCCAGCTTGGAGTTTCAGCAATCAGTTTATCTTTCCTGAAGAAATGGCAATAAGCGTGAGTCTGCTCTTCTAGGATGTTTTCATCATGTTTTCATTACTCTAATCATACTCCTTTTCAGACATCAGGGGTCTGACTAATGCGTCGCAACTGGAGCAGCTGAACAAGCGGTATTGGTATGTTTGCCAGGACTTCACGGAGTACAAATACCCACACCAGCCAAACCGTTTTCCGGATCTAATGATGTGTTTGCCAGAGATACGATATATTGCAGGTAACTTTTTGAGCTCTTCCCCTACTGGGATCATGTGCAAGTTATGAAATTTGCTTTTAAAAGAAAATTAATTTATAACAGCGAAATTTTTGTCAACTTTGGTGGAGGATGCTTGTGTGGGACTTTCTTCTATCGGAGCTTCTCCCCCACCTTTGAGGCGATCTCCCGTCACCCCTAGCTCACCCAGCCAGACTGGCTCTTTGCTAGTTGTCCCTGTGCCGCTGGCGGATGTGGCATTACGTGGCATTACATCCTGCTCCCGAGTGCCCTGCTCCCACAAAGACATGCCTTGCTCCGACCTGCTGCCCTTTAAGTACTTCGGTCAGGTTCTCGTTTTATTTTCTTCCTTTCAATCCCATCTCGGAGGAATTTTTTCTCAAAAGGGTGTAATCCTGGTTTGAGTAGTTATCTCATAAGGAACAGAGAGATCCCTGAAATGCCGCTTAATTAAGGAGCAGGTGATAAGCAGAGCGGCGGGCAGTTCTGCAGCATAACCCCCAGGTTTCACCTCGTCGGGACCTCTGAAATCTGCAGGTGAACTTTCAAATGCAGTTGTGTCACTAATTGGATCTGCAAGGTCTGGTGTTACTAAAACATTGTTTGTTCCTGAATGTTATGGCAAAGGGAGATACTTGCCTCCCCGTGTCAAGGCTCTGTACGCTTCATCCTACTCCACTGTAACGAACTAGATAATAATCACAGAGTAGCTCTCGTAATTTACTCATTGAGATCAACAAGGGAGTTTGAGGAGAGATGGGATTTAGTCTTTCCCAGTTTCTATAAATACTGCTCCATTGTGGAGAAATCATTTTGATCTGACTTTGCCCATTTATTTAGCTTTCGATTCAGTAAATAATAAATCCTGTTGTGTCCAAATGAATATCGAATGTCTAATGTAGCAGTAGGATGATTAACTGTTTCTCTGAGAGGTTCAAGGTAAAACCTTCTCCAGCGTTGCTGGCTTAGGTGTCTCTGAAATCTGATTCAGGAGTGGCTGCTAATTCTGGGGTTTTTTTCTCTTACCAGGAAAAATGGTGAATGTCCCCCTGGAGCAGCTGCCTCTCCTTTTTAAGGCCGTTCTACATTCCTGCAAGACGAGCGTGAGCAAAGAGTGAGCCCAGCTCGCCCCGGCCGGTGCCTTACACTGTGCCTCAGGCAGGGAGCTGGCTCACCCCGGGAGAGGGGCAAACGCGATGCAGGCAGGAGACGGAGCAGTGGGCGTCCCTGCCATTGTAGCAAGAATCTTTTTTGTTTGTTTTTGTTTTTTTACTCTTTTTCCTATATATTTATTTCACGACAGAGTTGAATGTATGATCTTCAACACGATGCACATGGTTCTGTATGAATGCAGCAGATGCATTCTCCAGCGGTTTACAGAATGTGAAGATGTTTAATATTACAGTGTTTGTTAGGGTTAGTTCTTTTGTATTTTGGGGGCTGGGGACCGAGATGACTAAGACTACCTCAAGGAGAAGATGCTGTTCACGCACTGCTCTTTCCATGATTTGTACCCAAAAGCTTTTGTCGTAGAGAGCAAATGGCCTCACCGCATCGACAGAGCTGTTAGTGTCCCAAATGGACGATTTGGGAGAAGTGGGTGTTAGAGAAGTGCCAAGCTTTTTTTTCTTTAAATATAATAATAATTTTAAAAAGGCAGGGAGTGGAGAAGGAAGAGTCTGTTTAGCCCGTTGGTTTCTTTTCCCCTGGCAGTTTTCAGGTGCAGGTGGTAGCTCCTGTGCTTTCCCTGAGTCCTGTCCCAGCGGGATCGTAGCGCTCCTGTGGCGCGAGGGGCGCGCTGCTCCCATCCCCTCCTGGGAGCTGCAGGGGCGGGCTCGGTGCCCAACCCCGGCCGGACCAGCCGGCCTCTCGCTGTCGCTGCACACCTTTCTGTTTGACTGAAATTGCGTTGCTGCGGTTCGTAGCAGGCTCCTGGCGTTACACAAAGGTACTCTTGTTGCTAGAGAACTGCAAGTAATTTCTCCTCACTTCCTTAACATCCATTTTAGGTTCACAAAAGCAGGAAAAACCTACTTAGAGGAGAGGCAGGATTGCCCCTTTTAGCGTATTCCTCCAAGGCGGTGTCTGACCACTGAGGAGCTTCTGCATTGCAGCAATCCCAAGCAGCCCGTTTCTGGGAACAGTTAATGTACCCTGTGGATAAATGTGACCCGCGTAACAGGGATAGGGGACTCCAGTGTCCTCTGGCACGGCTTTCCCTGCTGGACTCAGGGAATGCATGATCCATAGTTGTATCCTGCCAGGACTGTTCTGCTGCTTGTGGCATCCCTTCTTACCAGGAAAAAGTGGTATCAATGCAGTACTTGGTAAACTCTTCTGTCCTAGGTGTTGCAAGGTTTGGATTTTCCACCTCGCAGCCTCCACACCACACCACTGCACAGCGAACTGGTTTGATGACAACTGGTTAGCTGTTTGAGTAATTGCTAAGTGCTGGTGTTTATCTAAACTTGGGTATTCCCATGAGTAACCGCATGGCTTCCTGCTCGTGGTGGTGGTGGGCAGGTTGGATGAAATGCTCTTGTTCTCATCTCCTTCATTAAGAATTAACGTTTGAAGACTCAGTCGCTCTCCTAGGCAGCTCTGTCGCCCTGGCTGGATTTCCTTCCCTGTGTCCTTAGATATGAATCTGATGTTTATGTAGCAAGAGAGTTCATCAACAAATGTTTGAATGCTGTTTTAAAAATATTTTGGGAAACAATTCAGGTCCTTCAGGGTAGGGGGAACCAGTTGCTACCTTTTTGTCTTGTCCTGGTAACAGCTGTGTGGCACAAAGCGAGTACTGCTTGGAGGTACTGAAGCTGCTGTGAGATCAAAACAAACGTAACGGTGAAGAGGAGAAGTCTCATTCACCAAAGTCGTCTTTCCTTCCCCTTCCCCCAGCGGGTGCTGCCTCAGTTGCAGTCCAAGAGACGTTGTGACCCCCGGCTTGGCACGCCTCTGGCTCAGCTCTGCCGCGTCCCGGCTGCGGACGGCTGCGGCCGTACCTCTCCGGGCACCCGCTGCTGGCTGGCCGCGGACCCACGGCGCCATCGCCGCCTTTGCAATCCCGCTTGGGCATCTTCCAGCTTGACGGTTTCCCTTTTCTAAAAGTCCACTGGCTGCTCATTTTTCATTATTTAAATAGGATGTTACGGGTAACGGCTGCTGGGCCCAGCAGCAGTTCAGCTTGATAGAGCTTCACAACCCAAAGGCGGTTCCGTAAATCTCATTTGCTTTCTGACTGTAAAATGAGAGAAGTGCGTATTTCTCAGGAAAGCCTTCTGCATACAGCATATACCTCACGTGTAAATGGGAAGATTTTAGTATATCTGTTTGTAAGTTAGAAAGTATTTCTCAGCTTTTAAGTTTAATTTCCAAATAGCTTGATATGATCTTTTTATTACGGGTTATCTTCTGGCTTGCTGTTTTATACACTCAAGGAATTGTTAAAATTGCATAGGAGTAATTTTATTCTACAGTTACTGAATTATTATAATCTGTTGATGAATAAGAGTTTGTTTCAATTAGTGTACATAAAAGTGGTCATCTTATTGCCAAATACCCAACAAAAATAATCTATTAGGTATTCTGTGTTTATCCAAAATAGACTCCCAAGACTAATGCTATAACCAACAACAACAAAAAACCTAAATTCATTTATGATGACGAGTGGACAAGAATGTTCTACTTGCTGTTGTGTAAAGCAAATTTTACAAAGGTTGGTTGGCAGCAGTATCCGTTACCAAATAACCCATTTGTTGTAGGGAGTCGAAAATCCTTACTAAACTGACAAGTAAGGAAGAAGCGAATACTCTGAACCAGAATCGAGCTCACCGGACAGTCATTCTTAATATCTGCTGCACCAGGTCCTCTAATGACTTGTATTTTTTAAACAGGGTAAAGTGAATGTGTTGCATTG
The DNA here is from genome assembly GCA_003993805.1 of Himantopus leucocephalus. Classification (NCBI taxonomy): domain Eukaryota; kingdom Metazoa; phylum Chordata; class Aves; order Charadriiformes; family Recurvirostridae; genus Himantopus; species Himantopus leucocephalus. The sequence continues at coordinate 11,565,652 of RSEF01000017.1, forward strand.
CAAACTCAGGTATTATGAGAAGGTAGGAATGTAGCTAGAGACGTAGAGACGTTAGGTCAGTCGCTAGATGTATTTGTGAATTTGGTTTGAAGGACACCCCGGAAAGGTTGGAATTTTTGTTCCATTCTTCACGTAACATTCGGTTTACAGGGACTCATATTTTATTTGTGCTTAATGCTAGTAGGGGGAAGTTCATTATCTTTGGTATCTATCTGCTCTTGCTTATCTGACCTTCTGTCATAGAGGAATCAATCAACAATAATAGTCTTTGGTAGAATTTTCTGCCATGACAAGTCAATTTTTATCCCCGATTTGAAAGATAAATTGGCTGACTGACCCCCTCCTCTCCTTCATAGCATTTGTGCAGATGGAAAGCTGAAGAGTTACTTTTAATCCGAACAGAGATTTGGGACATAAATTTGAAGTGCTCAGGCTCACGTGTTCAGAGGGACTCTGCCGAGGTTTCCCAGTCGCTGTTTTACAGCTTGAAGCTCGTCGCCCAGTGCAGGAATTGCTGCTCCCAGCTGATGGGGCTGAGTCCCAGCTCGCGTGGCACGACCCCAGGACCAGAACAAAAGCTTTTTGAAAGCAACTGGTTTTTTGTCCAGTGCCTGCGTTTGGGTCAGGCTTCTGTCCCGAGAGCTGAGCCTTGATGCCACTCTGTGTGTCAGCAGCTAGTCCTTGTCCTCAGCGAGCCCGTCCCCTCCAGGGGGCTGGGGGATGGAGGGACCGCAGCAGGAGCCAACTCCAGCCGTTTTGCATACGCATTAGCTACTTTCTAATTGTTAATAATGCCAGTGGCATTTGTCTTTCTCATCTCGTGCCTGCTAGCCCGCGGCGCTGCGCAGAGGCACTGCATGCTTTGGGGCACTGGGGTGCGGCTCTGGATTTTTCTGTAATTCTTAAATCCTGAGCTTTTGCCGTCTCCCATCACGCAAAGCCCGAAGGGGGAACGCGGCGTTTTCAGGGTGACCAGTGCAGCGTGGTCAGTCGGATTGCCACCCTGAGCTGCCACCCCAGTAACCCGTTTTCCTGGTGCTGTGGCGTTGCTTTGAGGGAGCCTGCGAGGGCGAGCAGTGCCAGCAGAGCAAGCGGGGCTCCCGGGCGCTCAGGTGGAGTGCTGCTGGCTGCCCGTCCCGTCCCGTCCCTCCCTCTGCCGCGCACGGCGGGAGCCGCCTGCCCTGTGCTCTTCAGGCTTCTGCACAGAGCCGCAACCACCTCAGGTTAAGGAGCTTGTCTTGTCCTTCAAACCAATCTTTTTTTAAAAAAAAAAAAACAAACTTGAATTTCTTTTAGCTTTACTACATTTTTAAAAACAAAACAAAAAAAAGATTCTCCTGTGAATGTGCTATTTACCGTTCATTCTTTCTTCTTTCTTGGTTTTGATTTGAAGCTATGAAGCTTGGTGTCTGTGAAAATGTTGTTATTTCTGTATTTCTCAGGATAATAAGCGGCAATCATCCCTGCCACATAAAAGGCAGGAGAAAGGGGGAAACTTGGGGAACTAGTTTAAGTATGAAGCTAATTTTTAAGTTGTAGATGATGTGTAAATCGAGGGTAATACATAGGATGTCAGTATCAAGCTGCGGCGTTTCTCTGGGTTCACGGTGTGTTGTTTGCAATACACGGAAGCTCAGGGATAAGTATTTAAAATGTGACCCGGAGAAACCCTGGTTTTGATGTTGCAACAGTTGCTTCTTTCATGACTTGTTTGGAGGAGTCATTGAAAGCCGAATAAAGCCCCCACCTGGAGATTTTGGGGGAAAAGCTTTTGGTTTGGCTTGTGGGAAGTTTTCCTACTGAAGGCTTGGACACGGTCTAACGGGAGGAGCATCCCGGAGGTGCACGTTGCCGTTTGGGCTGTTGAAAGGCGGTGGCGAGGGGAGCTGCGGGGTCCGCTCTGCCAGGGGAGCGCGGGGCCGAGCCCGGGGCGACGCGGGTGGCTGAGGGGCTTTGGGAGAGCAGAGGGGCAGCAGGGTCTGGTCAGGGCGACGGGGGGGACCCGCCAGCCCCAGAGCTGCCCTACCTCCTCTCAGGCTGCAGCCCCGCTGCCCTGCGGCGCCCGGCCCTCCTCGCCGGCGCTGTTGGACGGGGAGATGGTGACGTGTTAAAATACCATCGGTTTTGGTAACTTCACACTTTCCCTGAAGGCACATCAGCTCCGAGGGCTGGGAGAGGTTTGTCTGTGTTTCCACATTACCTCATCCTTCTGCTCTCGGTGTTAAATGTGTTTTAGTGCTCGTGGAAGAGGGGAAAATGGGAATTTCTCAATGTCCCTGGCAGCCAGTCCCGGTGCTCTGTACTCAGTTTGTTGCTTGTGAATTAGAGCATCTTAATTTCTCGTCAGTACAACTTTCTCATCATGGGTCAGTAAGGTTGTAGACTCAGTCAGACTGCTTGAGAAAGGTACTGACGTGTGAAACTAGTTCAGTTCCAGCTGCCAGGAGTAGCCAAAGGCCCCGTCCAGCCCGATGCAGCCGCGGCAGTGCCAGCACCACGCTGAGCACGAGTCAGCACCCGTTTGCGGGGCTGAAACCCGCCTTCCCGGCAGGCGCACTGGCCAGGATCTGCAAATCTGAGTTTAAACCGGCCCCGCAAAAAGCTGGTGAGGCCAATGCAGGCAGTATCTTCCCCTTGAAAAAAAAATAAATTTAAAAAGAGCTCCTGTGCAGCTGACCTCTAACAAGTCTATGAAAGAAGCAACATGGTTCAGTGGAAGAAATGCCCCCGAGGGCAAAAAGAAACAGAAATTGAAACCAGATGACGATCAACCTTAACAAAGCCTTTTGTGATTCATTGTTTTCTTTCAATTTATAAAATGTCTTGTAATAGTTGATAACATTATTGACTCAATTTCCATAACAAAACTACCTCGTGTGACATCCTGTTTATCATCTCAAAGGGATTGTGCGGAAAAACAAAATACTGCGGGTGTTGTTGCCAGTGAAGAACAGGGGGTGTGATGGCTGGAGTTCTGTTTCCCTTCCCGTAGGTTGTGGCTGGTTCCTGGTGCTGCCGCAGCATTTCATCCTGCGGGTGCGGGATTTGACTTTGCATCCCACCTGGACCGCCGGGAAGGTGTTGGGCTGCGCACACCCTGCTCTCGCCCAGCAACAATGTGCCATGGTGGTGACCACCATGGTCACTGCCGCACCGAGCCGCTGTTCACAGCGTGGGCAGTGTCCTACGGCTGCAGTTGTGTGTCCCCGCATGACGAGGCGGAGGTCTGCGATGCTGCAGGGGAGGGCTGAGCTCCAGCATCCCCCCTGGTGGAGCGCAGTCCCCGCCTGCAGCCGCGGGACAGGACGTGGCTCTTGCCAGTTTGGTTTTTGTTGGTGCCCATCAAGCCACGCGCCCGCTTCCAGCTCTGTCCTGGTGCAGATGCGATGCAGAGGCTGCGTTTGTAGCCTGGGACCTCGCAGAGCCCTCGCACGTACGTCCTGGGCGTAAGCGTGCTGGGCAGCTCGAGGAGGAAGCGGGTCCGGTTTGCTGCTGTGCGCTTGTGTCGGCCCATCGCTGGTTTGTGGGACATTTCCAAGATGGGTTGGGCCCAGTTTTCGGGTCCTTCCACTGATGTTCCAGGAGATGGTTTCTCCCTGTAAAACACTTCGTTTTTCCCACGATCCCTTGTGTAAATCAGGGAAGCAGGATGTTGCCTCGGCATGACACACGGTGAACGTTGGCACGCTCGGAGCCGGGGCTGGGGCAGGAGAGCGTGTCCGGCCACCGCCGCCCTCGCCCCCCAGTGCCCGAGTTGGAGCGGCATCGTGCTGCGCCTCTCGGGAGCTGCCTTTCTGTCACTACGCTACGACCAAATGAATGTTTCTGCCGGCACGTCTCAGGCGCGCCGTGGCACAGCCGGTCCGCCTCGCGCAGCGGGACCGGCACGGGTCCGTGTCAGCCCGACCTGCCCCTGCTCCGCTGCTCTGCTCTGTGACTTGACTACCTGTGGAAATGTGACCAATAAGTGTTGAACGCATGTTTAGCAAGTGTTAGCTGTATGAACTAATAAATGTGAATTGTTCTGCACCGGTGGCGTCTGCTGTTTGCTCGCACCTTCCCCCTTCAGCCGCGGCTCTCCCTCGGTCATCAGGGTGGTGGAGCCCAGCGCTGGTCCAGGTGGCAGCCGCAGCGCTGCCCTGCCTGCGGCCGTCCTGCGGTGGAGCAACCAGGGCTGGAATCACGTGTGAGCCTGGGAAGGCCTTGGTGCCCTCGGTGCGGCCAGGGACTCGGGTGGGTGCATGAGCCCTGCCCTGGGCTCTGCTAAGGCTGGGGGTCCTGCATGGCAGGAGCTGACGGGGTCCCTGCCTTGGTGGGGACAAGAGCCCGGGCAATGCCAGAGCGAAGGTTTGCATGGTCTTCTGGACCCTGCCATGCGATGGGCACGTGGTTGTCCCCTTCCCCTGCCCAGGTCATAGAATCATAGAACAGGTCCCTGAGGAGAAGGCAGGAGGACGGGTTTTCTCCATTTGGTCATCGCACCGTTGCAGCCCGAGGTGCCCGCACAGCACGGCCACGCTGTCACCTGGGGGGTTCCTGTCTGTGGGATGGCCAGAACGTGTGGTGGTTCGGGTGGGCAGCCACCGCCACGGGTGAAGCGGGAGGAGGGTTTGCACCAGCGGCGGGAGGAGACCTGTGTGGTGACGGCTGCTGCAGGCAGGAGGAATAATCCCAACAAGCAAACGCACCAGAAAGCCTTGACCAGCATGCTCCGGAGAGAAACTGCAGAAATCATTTACCGATCCCTGGTGTCGCTGAGGTGGGTGCGTGTTAAAAGACTAAGAAGCACTTTCCATATTTACATTTCCACGTGTATTAGAGAGCGCACATTAAGGCCCACTCAGGGAGATGCTGCGCTGCCACAAAGGCAGCTCCAAGTGAGCAGCCGGCCCCCGCGCTCCGCTGCTCCCTCCCGCGGGGCTGCCGGCACTTTCTGCATTGTTAAACTCATAAAAATGGAAATTCTTCCTTTTTAATGTTTAGGAGCTCTTGTCCTTAAGAGCTTTTAGGTTTGTTTGGTTGGTTTTTCCCCCCCCACTTATTTTAATAACGAGAGATTCTATGGCAAAGAAATAGCAGTTAAGTGTCTGCCTTCTGGCCTGCAGCCCTCCCCGTGTTTCTCCTGAGCTGAAGGATTTCATCACAGACGGAGCGCCTGGGTTTGAACACGGAGCTGCTGGGTCGTAATAAGCAGTTTTTGCGTGGGGCAGAGCCTGTCCCCAGCCCCAGGGCAGGGGGGTGCGGGCTGAGAGTCTGGTTTCCTTCGCTGGCTGGTTTTGGGGTGTTTTCTTTCCATCACTCGCCCCTTCACCGCGACCACCGGCTGTGGGGGACCTGACCCCCGGCTCTACCGTCCCCCTCGGGAGGCTGAGGAGCGGTGGCTCTCTGCACTAAGCCCCTTGGCGGGCGCGTGTCCTGCCAGGAAAGCCGGTTCCTTGGGCGGGCGGGCGGACGAAGAGCTCAGCCCTCCCTGGCCGTGCTCAGGGGAGAGACTGGGTGGTTCTGGGTCCTGTGTGGAGCAGAGGGATCCCTGCGAGGGGAGGGCTGTCCTCCTGCAACACCCTTTCGTACTTAAGAAACTCTCCAGCATCTCTTCTCCAGAGACAACAGAAATCCACTTGTTCAGACCTAAAAAGGGCCTTTGGTCTGGGGAGCAGGGGATGGTCAGAAGAGCTGTCCCAAAACTCGGGCCAAGGCGAGGACCCGGCGGAGCCGTGCTGTGCCCTGACCTGGGCCGGTGACAGTCACCTGCAGCCATGTGAAGCAGTCATTCCCCCGAGACGGAGCGTTGTGCTTGCAGTAATCCCTCACAGCAGACGCAATAAACATGTTGGGTCGTAAATCAGCACTGAGCACGTCCAGCCTCACCTGAGGTCCAGTCCCGAGCGTGCACCAGGACAGCTCTCCTTTGGGGAGGATGCTTGTCCCAGCCCTGCGTCACAACCTCACGCTGTCCTGCAGTCCCTGCATGTCCCCTTCCTGAGGGCGTTGCAGGAGCAGGTGGTGAGCGGAGGGGAGAGGGAGGAGAAGACCTAGTTCAGGAGGGGGAACTGCTCCAGCAGCCTGCCTGGAGGTGTTTCTGCAGAAGATCCTCCTTTCCCACCAGGAAAGCTTTGCTCCTCTTCCCGATGCAGTAGGAACCGGTCATGGGGAAACCAGATCTGCTCGACATGGCTCAGATCTGCTGACAGACAGATCTGCTCAGAGGCTGCAGCAGCGCCCGGGCTGCTGGGGCGATGCAGAGGGAGAGCGGCCAGCCAGGTCCCCATCGCCCCGGGCACTGCTCCCCACTGACGCTGGCCCCAGACCTGCTCCGTCTTCCCCAGTGCCTCCACAGACCTCACGGCTGCGCTGCCTCTGCCCCTGCCAGGCTGCTCGCCGCAGGGTGGCCGTCACCCTCTGAGGTGGTGGGATCCCCGCTCCCCTCCCTGGCACAGCACCATGCCTACCCCCTCACAGCTCCTTCCAGAGGGTTTATCGCATCCTCACTTCAATCCCAGTATGAGCCACGCTGCCCCGCTCCTGTGCTGAGCGCTCTCACGTCTCCTGCCCTCTCTATTGTGTTAATTTTTCTTATTTACAGCAGTTCTCCTCCGCTGCGGTGCAGCTTGAGCAGCTTTGACATTGCGCCGCCCTGGATTTATTCCCCATAAGGGGGCCCTGAAGGTCAGCAGTGGTGGGGCTCGCTGGGAGGTGGCAGAAGATGCTTTGCACACGTGGGGCGATGGGTTTGTCCTCACCTTCAAACCAGGCGAGAGGGGCCACTGGAGCTGTGCTGGGGCGGCCTCTCCCCTCGCCCCGCGCTGGCACAAAGGGCTGCCTGGAAAGCAAGGATGGAGTGGGAAAAGTACCAGCACATTTTAATTTTCAGCTCAACCTCTACTGACCACTGTATTTTGATTAGAGCTCTGCTTCCTTTTCATCTCAGTGCTCTGGCTGGTGACAACTGCCACAGCCTCATGCACGCAGTGCAATAGTTTATCACCGAAGGCCAGCCGCTCTATGAATTCAGAGCCAGCGCTGAACAAATCACACTGTCACTAACGTCAAACTTGTTAACCTGATCTTTGGTGGATCACTAGTGTCAACATTGCATGGGACATACATTATCGGGCCCAAGGACTTCGGGAGATGCGTTTGTCAGGCTGCTCTGTCACAGTCCCACTCTTGACCTTCGCAAAGTAACTTTCAAGGATAAGCTGCTTTCCTCTTGAAAAGAGTTGCTGTTCCCAGGAGTGTCACCCCATGGCCACCGGCCAGGACAGGGCTGCGAGGTGAGGCTGGGTCACCATGCCTGCGGTGGTGGTGTCAGCCCAGCAATGAGTGAAAGATCTGCTGGGATGGTCCTGTGGGGTGTCCTCCAGGGCTGGGTCCAGGCGGGGAAGGACTTCCATTGGTGTCCATCACCGGCCACATCTCTTCCCTGTACTTCTCCCCGCCTTGTCACCAACTGCTCTCACATCTCTCCTCATCTTTTGGCCAGTCTCTGACCCTCTGGAGTTCAAACCTGAAAACCAGTCTATTGCATGCAGTAGACTGGTGGGTCTCCTTTCACTGGACCATTGTGACCCTCACGTCTTGGTTTGCCAAGTGCAGGTATAAGAGTTGCTCTCGACATTTCTCATGGGGTTGATCACTGCTGCAGAGGTCAGATGAAGGATGGGCCACTGTGGCTGTGTGCTCGAGAGGTGTGTGCTCCCGGTGAGCTCCTGCCCAAGCTCCCAGAGGCTGCTGGGTTTTGTGGTACCTTTGCTTGGGCCGGTGGCATCCCCTGCCTGCAGTCCCCCGTGAGCCGGAGGAGAGTGGTGCCACAGGGCACGCGACGGGCTGGGCACCCTGCACAAGGCTGCGCGGTGGCGGGGCCGTCGAGGTGGGACTGCGCCGGAGCAGACGCGGCTCATGGCCGGAGGGACCCCAAGGCGGGTGCCGGATTCGAGCTCCACATCGCTGTCCCCGCAGGACGACCCCGCTAATCAGCTGTGAAAGAGAGAGAGAAAGCTGGAGAGAAATCTTTCTCTCTGCTAACCTCATCACAATAAAGATTCCTATAAAGAGCTCTTATCCTTGAAGAAAATGAGGCACATAAGCAGGAATAGTAAACAAAAGGCTGTCATTTTGACCCAGGAGTGCTTCATGTTGTTGGCAACTGCCAAGAGGAAACATAAAGAGAGGCTGCATCCAAGTCCCAATTATGCAGAACTATGTGACTGATATGTCAATGAGTCCTCCCGGGAGGAGACCACCAGCACTTCCCGGCGCTGCCTGTGCACCATCTGCACACGCCGCCATACACTGGGCCTGCCCGCACCCCCGAGCGAAGGCGTGCGTGGCATCGGAAGAATGCAGAGGACAAGGTAATGTCATCAGGAACGCTATCGCCAAAGTCCTCACCGCACACGCATTATCGGCACGGGCCCCGGAGTCAGGGACTGCGGGCAGCCGGCGGTGCAGGCAGTGAGATCTGGCAAACAGTAGTGCTGACCACACCTGCTGCAGGCACGCTCCGGGAACGTGGCGCAGGCAGGAGGGCTGCCCCGCCGCCGATAAGCTGAGTGGATGGAGATAAAATCCAAGAAGGAGATATGCTTTGCTGAGCATCAAGGCTACGCACCAGCAAGGAGCCAAAGCACGGCTGCGGCCCGCAGCGGGTGGTGCAGCTCCGCGGGCTCCGGCTGTGCTGTGGCCACACCAGCCCCACGGCCCAGCCAGGAGGAGATGGGTCAGGGCAGTCACTGGACCAAAAGCCGTGGCTTTGGTGATGGACGTGCCAGTGCTTGGGCCCATCGGGAGCACGAAGCAGAGGCTGTGCCGGTCCCTTGGCCATGACAACGCTGCGGCAGGGCAGCAACTTTGGGGTCCATCCCCATGCCTGACCACCAGCCGTCCCCTCCCTGGCACATCCCTGGGGACCTGTGCAGCTGGAAGCCCAGGGCCACCCCGTCCCTCCCTCTTGGGTGCTGTGGCCATCCAAATGTCACCCCAGTCTGCCCCTCCTCGCTGTCCCCAGGGACCCCCGGGGCTGTGCACAGCCCGCAGCGTGGGCTCGGCGCGTGCTGGCTGCTCCTGCCTGCGTGGGCACGTGCTGCCCGGGGTATGCAGGGTCTCCTCGGGCACAGCTGGTCCCATGTCCAGCACAAGCCTGGCACATGGCGGGGAAGGAGAGCAGCAGCACAGACAAGAGGTGGGAGCTGCCGCAGAGGGCCCTGCCGTCGGTGCTGGCACCCGGCTGGTGCAGAGGGGCCGGGGCAGCCCCGGTGCTGGAGCCCCACATGCCTGCCCTGCCAGGAGCCGGCTCTGCCCGGCCTCTGCATGGCCGCTCCGGAGCGGCCTTCCCAAATCCGCCCTCCCGCCGCCGCTGGCCGGGACCTGCCGGGCTGCACCGGCGCCCATGCACTGGCCCTGACCCGGGGCCGCGCGCCCGCTGCAGAAGCTGGGCCACGGCCTTGGCAAGGGAAAGTGCCCAAGGCCGGCGGGGACGTATTTACCCCTGAAAGCACCTTGCTGCAAAAATAGCAAGCGGCCGGCATGAGGCCGGGGCTTCCCGGGGGAACAATGCCCGGCGGGAGGAAGCGGCCGCGGCCGCCCCGCAGCTCCGTCCCCGCCTCGCGCGGTGCTGAGCCGCGAGCCACTGCGTGCCGGCCCGGCGGGGACCTTGAACCTGCCACAGATTTATTTTCTCTGACATTGGCATCGTGTCGGAACATCTGGCATGCGGCTGATAATTGCTGGGGATCGGGGCGGAAGCCGCTCCGGGCCTGGCGCTTCTTCCAGAGCTCTGTTTTCATTAGTTTTTCTCCTCTCTTCAGCTGCAGAGCGAGGAAAAAACAGGCAGGGCTGCGCAGCTCGCTGCTCCAGCTCCTCTCCCTGTGCCTGCAGCACCGGGGGGGTCCCTGCCACCCCCCGCTCAGTGTGGGTACACTGCAGCGACCATCACCATCGCACCATGTCAGGGCTGAGTCAATGCCAATGGGGGACAAGTCCTTCCCTGACCCCTGAGCCCGGGATCGTGGGTCCTGCCGTGCCGCCCTGGGTGTCAGCAGCCGCCTGGCCGGGCCAGCCCGTCCTCGGGGCTGTCATCGCTGTGGGATGAGGCAAAGAGCGGGGCCCTGTGTGCAAACAGGCAGGGAGACGCCGCGGTGATGGATGGCCGGAGCGTGGGGCCGGCAGTGGGAGCAAATTCCCGCTCTGGCAGGACGGGAGGCGTCATGCACGGCCTCTCGCCCCGGCGCCTGGCCTTGCTGCCCTTGTGTTTTTGCACAGGGCGATCGGAAACCTGAGCCCTGCGGCCAGTGGGGTGCCCACGGGTCAGGACCGTACCCAGCAATGGCGGGTTGGGATAATCCACGCGGCAAACACACCTCCATGGCCAGGGGCTTGGCTGCCCGGCCGCCTCCCCAGCCCAGGGGGTCCCACTTCCCTCCGGTGCCATTTTGGCTCATGCGGAGCTGCCGTGCGAGGGCACTGCGAGCTTGCAGGGACCCTGGGCACAGGGCCCCACGCCTGGAGGAGCGCCCTCCCACCCTCCCCTGCAAGGAGACCCTCTGGGGCCGGGGAGGTCCCGACTGCAGGTCCGGCGCTGGGTGGGTGCTGTGGGCTTGCGCTCCTCCTGGAGTCATCCTGCCCCACGCCCGCGGCCCCCTCCCTCCCGCCCTGGGCCGTAAATCAGCACGGCCGCGGGTGCTGGCGCGCTCGCCGCCGCCTGCCGGTGCCCCCCGCCTCCCCGCGGGGTCTCTCTCCCCTGGCGCGTTATCTGCCACGGGGGTCCCACTTATCTCCACTGTCACTTTCTAATGCTAGTTTATGGGCAGCGTTTTGTAGCTTAATTATGATGTTTTTCATCACGGTCACGTGGCCACAGAAGCCAATAAGGCACCGAAGTGGGTCCATCCCGGCTGAGCCTGGCCCCCGTGGGGAGGAGATTGGCCGGTGTCCTGCCCAGGGCGCCGTGCGCGCAGCCAGAGCCCCGACACCTTCCCGGCGGAGACGGGTCCCATAAATCCCCCAGCCCACTGCGGACAGGGCAGCGGTGCCCAGCACTCCACGAAGGCTCCTCGGGCAGCAGCTCCCGGCCGGCAGTGCGAGCGAGGCTCTCCTGCCGCGCTGGCCCCACGCGCAGCGGGGCACGCAGCTGCCTCGTGGTGAGTATGCGGCTGTGGGGAGAACCGCGGTGCCCCCATCCCACCCGTCTCCCACCCACTGCCACCATTCCCCGGCATGGCGGAGGCCGAGGCCGGAGCTGGGGACGTGGCAGGGCTTGGCGAGGAAGCGGGAGCTGCGCGTGGGCCTCCGCTTCCCGTCCTGTCCCCATCGGCGGGTGTGGGGATGGAGGCTCTGCGCACTGCGGGCAGCGGAGCGAGGCCTCGCCATAGCCTTGATCCCTCGGCCATGCTGCTGCCCAGAAATGTCGGGTCTGGCTGCTGAGGGTCTCCGGGAGGCCAGCCAGCGTTGGTTGGGGGTCCCCGGTCATGCCGGCGCTGCGTGTTACCCATGGGAGTACAGACAGTCCCCGCACCCTGGAGCAGGCGTGAGAGGCGGCCGGGGACCCCTTGGTGTCCGGGGTCGGCTGAGCCGGCGTCCCTTCCCCATCCCGCACCGGTGGGCACCACAGCCCTCGCCTCCCTGTTGCTTTTGTTCCTCGCGGTGTTTGCTCAGCTCTTCTCCCGACCCACGGTTCCTCCTGGGCTCCTCTTCCCTGATGGCAGGTCCCGCTCTGCAGCTGCCCGGCAGCTCCCCCGGGAGCTCGCGGCGAGTGCGGGGGCCGTGGCTGAGGGGCTCTGCCGGCGGTGGGAGCGCTCCTTCCCGGCCAAACAGCGGCTGACCCGCACCGGGGGCTGCTCTGCTGCTATTCTTAGCCCGGGCTCGATCCCTGGTGGCTCTGGAGCAATGTTCTGCCGAGCCCGTTTCCTGTTTGCCGCGCTCCCTGCCAGCGCCGTGGGCAGCAGCGGGCGTGTGGGGCGAGCCGTGCGAGGCGAGCCGTGCGGGATGAGCCGTGTGGGACAAGCCGTGCAGGACGAGCCGTGCCGGATGAGCCGTGCAGGATGAGCCAAGTGGAGCTAGCAACCACGGCTCCCCTTCCAGGGCTCTGCCGGCAGCACAGCCCCCAGCCATGCAGCAGCTTCAGGCAGCCACGGCCTCGGGGCCCCCGTACCGCTGCCCTGCCTGCAGCTCCCTCGGCATCAAAATGCCTCGAATCGGAGCTCCCTCCCCAGGGGCTGTGCAGGCAGCAGTCTGTGCTGGGGCAGACTGGGACTCTGTAGCAGTCATTAACGGTCTCTTGACCGAGCGGGTGGTCCCTGACGGGATGGGTTCAGCTGCAGTGCCCAGCTCAGAGCCGGAGCCTCGAGCTCCCCGTGGCCAAGTGCCTGAGCTGCGGCGTGTGGCCAGCCGGCCTGGGAGCATCCCAATAAACAGGACGTGCCGGGAGCACGGGTGCTCCTCTGCCGGTCTGCTGCCGTCATGGAACATTTCATTAAGAATCTCTAAATGTGAAGCAATTAATTAAATACCGGCAGTGAACAATCGCTGTCTGACAGGCAGACCAGGACACCGCTGGCAGTGGTTGCTCCACATGGGGTGGTCAGCACTCGGTCTGAACCCTCACCTTGTTAGTGGTGGTGCCAGAGGAGGTGTCAGGAGCTGCTGCACACCCCAGTGCTCCCCACGCAGCTCTCCCCGGGCTCTGCGAGCGCCTCCCCGCCGCCGGCCTGGCGCAGGGTAGCAGGGGTGGTTCTGGCAGGGCCCGGGGTCCGGGGGCTCAGCGCCGAGCGGGGCTGGCTGCAGGGTGTTCCTCTCGCTCAGACACGTTTAATTGTGCTCCAGCCCCTAGGACTCCCGATTCCCACGCTGGTCCTGCCTCTCGCAGGCCGGATACCTGGGGAGGTGGGGGGCTCGTTGTTCCCCACGGATGGTGTGGGGCAGCTCCACCAGCCCCGGGGCAAGCGGGAAGGGTCTCCAGCCCCTTCCTGCAGAGAGGCGCTCCGTGCCCGTCCTGCCCCTGGGGTCCCTGGGGTGGGAGCCCGGCGCTGCCGAGGCCTGGCCGAGCAGCCTCCCCCAGCCCGGAGCAGCAGGGGAGGGCGCGGGGCTGCTCCTGCCCCCAGCCCCCAGCCCCGGGTCCCTTTCTGCCCCCCATACTTGCCCCGGGGGTGCCGCCAGGAGCTGTCAGCCCGGGGTGCCGTGCCCGCTGCCCGCTGCCCGCCGGGGCCTGCCGTGCCGGGGGCCGGCGGCGGGGCAGAACGCGGCCCCGTCCCCCTGTCCCCGTGTCCCCGGGCTGGCAGGTCCCTCCGCGCCCCCCCCCTCCCCGCCGTGTCCCCGGCGCCGTGAGCCGCCCGCTCTCCCCAGAGGAGGTTCCCCAGCCCCCGGGGGGGTGGCCGCTCGCCCGCACCAACATGGAGATGCTCTTCCAGGCGCTATAAAGGGCTCCGGCTCCGGCACCTGCCGCTCGGTCTCCGCCGCGCCGCGCTCCCGCTCCGCAGCCAGCGCAGGGGCTGGGGGCCGCCGTCCCCGTCCCCCGCCCGCCCCGTCCCGCTGACCCGCCGCCTCGTCCCGCAGCAGGGCCGCTGGAGGGGATGGACTATTCCTATGATGAGGACCTGGACGAGCTCTGTCCGGTCTGCGGGGACAAAGTCTCCGGGTACCACTACGGGCTGCTCACCTGCGAGAGCTGCAAGGTAGGAGCCGGCCGGGCAGCGGGGCCGGGGAGCGGGACCGGGGAGAGGGACCGGGGAGCGGGGACTGGGGCCGTGCGGGGAGCGGGGCGGTGCGGGAGCTGTGGCCGGGGCTGCGCGGGGACCGCTGCACGGGGGAGACGGGGCCGTGGCCGTGCGGAGAGCGGGGAGGGGGCTCTGCAGGGGCCGGGGCAGCGGGACCGGCCGCGGGTCGCTCCTCGCCCGTTTTCGTTAGCGGCGGATTCGCGCCCGGCGGCGGGACGGGAGCGCGGCCGCGACGGGAGCCCCGAGCGCGGCGGGGGGCGGCGGGGGGCGGCGGGAGCCTCCGTCGGAAGCGGGGCGCGGGGACGGGGTGCCGACGCCGGGGTGCCGGTGCCGGTGCCCGGATGCCGGTGCCCGCCGCATCGCCGCCGCCGCCGCCGCAGGGCTTCTTCAAGCGGACGGTGCAGAACAACAAGCACTACACCTGCACCGAGAGCCAGAACTGCAAGATCGACAAGACCCAGCGCAAGCGCTGCCCCTACTGCCGCTTCCAGAAGTGCCTCACCGTGGGGATGCGCCTGGAAGGTAGGGACGGCCGCCGGCACCGCCGGGCTCCGCGGCCGCGGTGGGGGCCGGGGGCGGCGGAGGGGGCGGCCGCGGGGCTGCGCGGGGCTGCGCGGTCCCCCCGTGGCCGCCGCGTCGTCCCCGCCGCCGCCGCCGCCCGCCCCGCCGCGTCCCCGGGCCGGTAATTCCCGCGGCCGCTTCGATTCCGTTTTTCCCTCCCAAGTTAAAAAAAAATTCGTTTTTTCGCGTCGCCTCCTGCTTTTCCTTTTTTTGTTTTTGTTTTGTTTCCCCGGGGGTTTTGGCTGCCGCGGCTTCAACTTTCCAGGATTTTCTTTGCTGGCAGAACGGTTGGGAAAGAGCGTAGAAATTATTGTTTTCCTTAAGCACATAATTCCAGAAGCCGAGACTTAAAGAAAACGTTAAAAAACATGGGGCTCGCACTAAAACTGCTGCAGACCCACCATGAATTATATTTTTCCTCTCGGTGACATTTAGTGTAACGGATTTCTCGTCTGGCTCTCGGGGAGTGCAGTTACAGCCCCCGCAGCCGCCACCTCGCTCATGGCAGAGAAGTCGATCCCAACCGGGAGATCAGAGTCGGGCCCCGACATCCCGAGTCCTGCGTTGTGGTTTCCGCGACCCTTAGCGCTGGCCCGCAAAATACATTTTGGGGGGGACAGATTGCCGGCAAGTGACTGCAAAGCAAAAGCAGACGCAGAAAGGAGCCCCCCCCGCGCTTCAGCCGCCCCCCGCGTCCCCCTCCTCTCCTGAAATCGTTTACATTTTGCAGTGATGAAAGAGGCCAGGGGCCGGGGCCGGGCTGAGCCCCCCGGCCTGGCGGGGCCGCTGCGCAGGGCTTCCCCCGCCCCGCAGACAGCGCGGAGTGCGGGTAACGGGACAGTACCGCGCACCGCGGCCGCTCGCTCCCCGCAGCGGGGGGAGAGCCTGCGAGCAGAGCCGCGGGAGTAAGACACAACATCGAGCTGCAAAATCAGCCCCTGCGGAACTCCCGGCGTGGGATGGCTCCCAGCCCTGTCTCCAGACAGATCCCAGTTTCTCCCTCCTCCCTGGACTGGAGTTACCGGTGCCCCGGATCGATCCAGGCGCGCCCTGGCAGTGTCGGCTGGTGCTGCAGAAGAGTTTGGGCAGCGGGCAGGGGCTGGGGGCTCCGGGGGCAGGCAGGCAGAGGCGGCACTTGGGGTGGCTGCGAAGGGACAGGCGCAGTCTCGTTTTGGCTATTTTCAGCAGGTTTTGCTCGCCATGAAGCTCGTCTGGTCCCAGAGCCCGTGGGGGCAGCGGGCAGGATTTTTTGTTTATTTTCCTGCTGTTAGCTCCTTAGCGGAGTCCCGCAGCCTGGCAGCCGGGGACGGGGGGGGATCACCCAGCGGAGGGTGATATTCCCGTGGGACTGTTTCTTTTGTGGCAAAAAACAGAGCCCACCTTTCCTCAGTTCCCAGTATTTTTGGGCAGGGAGTCACTTCGAATGTGAGCCTCCAGCTCCGCAGGACAGAAGCGAGCCCGAGATGGTTGATTTTGGGGACAAAGTGTTGACACAGGCCCCCCCCCAGAGTGCCTGAAGGGAAGCTGCAGCGAAGCCTGGCCCGGGGAGAGCAGCGTAGCCCTGGCCCAAGCCTGCCCGCACCCCCGTGCCCCCCCGTGCCCCCCCTGTGCCCCTGCCCCGGCAGGCAGAGGTGGGCGAGGGGAGGCAGAGCTCGGCGGGCAGCTGGCAGCGGCCGGGGCTCTGCGTGGGGGCGAGGGCAGGCGAGGCGGGGGGAGCGGGCAGGGGAGCCACTGCGGGCCCGCTCCTGCCGCCGTGCCGGCTGGCTGCACCCCGGGCGCGTGGCCGGGGGCCGCCTGCAGAAGGTTTTGTCGGGGGGATGCCCGGGTGCAGGCGCTTCCCTGCGCCGGAGGTTGGGGTGCATCGGTTGCTTCCCGGCAGCCAGCTGGGACGTGGCAAATGGCAAGTTTTTCCCAGTCCCAAGTGAGGCACAAACGGCAGGAAAAGTGGAGCAGGAGGGAATTAAAAGGCCTCTTCTCCCTTTGTGTTCCTGCCGGGAGAGTGAAGGAGGTGTAGTAGCGGTCGCCTGGAGAGGATTTAACTGGGCTGTGAGCACCTCTGGCTGTGGGGGGGGGTGCAGGCAGCACCAGTGGGGTCCCTGCCTGTGCACCCTTGCCCAGGGTCGTGGGGTTCCCCTTGGGATGTGACCCCTGGGCATCGCTGGGCCCGGTCTCGAGCGGTGGTCGAAACACACCACTTTGAGTGGGTGGGAGATTTGGGCTCTCGGTGTGCCCTGGCATTGCTGGGGTGTGCGGCCGGCGACTCCGGACCTGCCGGTGCCCGCGTGGGCTGCATAAGGGCGTCTGCCCGCAGGGGATCCCGGCGGCGGTATGCACACATGCTGACTGCGGCCATCTCCCTTGTACCCCTGAAGTTAGGAACTGCCCCGGGGCAGCTCTCTGTTGCCCAGAAGCGTGTGGGCAAGCTTTCAGGAGTGGGGGGCCTCAGCACCCCCCTGCTCAGAGGATGCTTCTGGCTGCCCTGCTCCCCGCGAGATGCTGTTTTCATGAATGCAGAATGAGGGAGGAAGCGCAGGGCGGCTCCCCTGGGAGCACATTCCTGCTCGCCCTGGAAATGCTGCTGCTCCCGGCCGATGCTCCTGTGTTTCCAGCCTGCCTGGGGAGAGTCTGGGAGGTGCCCTGGCTCTCCGGGGGGGCTGGCTGCGCTTCCAGCGGCCCCAGGATCAGTAGGTGAAAGAGAGGCAGAAGTAACAGCTGAGACACAAAAGCAAGACCCGCCTGCTGTCAGTGGGGACGAAAACTAGCAGAGGGTTTTGTTTTTCCCCTTTGATGCTAAGTCAGCGGGCTGTGCTCGCTGGCGCGCTCTCCTCCATCCCTCTGCACCGCCGTCCGGCTCCCAGCTTCCAGCGAGCTGAGGCTCTTCCAAGGGTGGGCCGGGGCAGCAGCCCCCGGGAGCGCAGCAGGGCGGCACAGAGGGACGAGCTCACGCTGCAGAGAAGCACCTGCTCCCTCCCGCTCTGACACATTCTTGGGTTTCTTTGGAGGTTCGGAGGGAACATCTGCTTTGCTACAGCCGTGAGATTGCGATGGGGCCGTCAGAGTGATTCCACCAGCGAGACGCTCCGGCAGAACCCCTGAGCCGTAGCTGGTGCTCGGCAGGGACGGGCAGCCTCCTGCCCGAAAGCCGGCACAGCGCAGCCGCAGGGTGCAGTGCCCTCAGAGGGGCAGAGAAAAGAAGCCTGTGCAGCCTGGCTGCAGGCAAAC
Source organism: Himantopus leucocephalus (assembly GCA_003993805.1). Taxonomy (NCBI): domain Eukaryota; kingdom Metazoa; phylum Chordata; class Aves; order Charadriiformes; family Recurvirostridae; genus Himantopus; species Himantopus leucocephalus. Next base: position 11,583,144 of record RSEF01000017.1, read on the forward strand.
GGGGTCCTGAGGGGGCTGTGGGGTCCTGAGGGGGCTGCGGGGTCTCAGGCTCTGCAGAAACAAGGAAATCCCGGGCTCCAGAGTCACAAATCATAAAAATGACAGTGAGTGTCAAGCCCCCTCATCTGCCCGGGCTTCACGGGCTGTCCCCCCACCCCACGAGGGATGCAAGCTGCTTTATCCCCCAGCCCATTTTGTAGTTAAAACCAAACGTCTCTTCCTTTCCTGCAATTCCCAGAGGCTCTGAGGGTCACTCCAGCAAGGCAAGAGCCGGGGCCAGGCACCCGAACCTGCCATGTCACGTCCCTGGTGTTGCGCAGCGGGGCTGGGAGGGGCACAGTCCTGCCGGCGG